>JAXQQM020070753.1:0-11042 GCA_034641835.2 Pinus albicaulis | reverse complement strand
GCCCCCATGGGTTCTGTCCCGTAGGATTCTGACCGTAGGAAGTGTAGGTCGTATAACCAGACTGATTTGGCTGCTGGTAATGTAGAAATTTGCTGAATAATGATTAATTATTCACCAAGACTATCCTGATCACATACAATTCGAATTTATATGCAACACATAATCTCTTCCACTCAGATCATCAAACATGCGGAAATAAAACAAGAGATAGCACATCAATTCATCATACACATTAACACAGTATGTATGGGGAAAGCTTATAGCTGAAAACCCCACAGCTATTGTGTATATTATAATGGAGAAATCATGTAACAAACTCAGTACAATACTCCTCACAAGTACTCAGTACTTTCTCATAAAGTTACACACAAACTAGATTGGTTTTGAACAGGTTACTGGTTCAAAACTCACCGCCAATTGCCTTGCCTCTATTGCGCAATCATGGCCTGTCTATATAGAGATCCAAGGTTCGAATCTCCTTGGCTTGACAGCGCAATCATCATGGGAAATTCCTCCAAGTGTGGTGCAAATATCATGCACAACTGATGTCGCCACTGATAGCTAACTCCACCCTTTCATCTACCTCTTTCATTGGTCTCCACTGAACTGATCATGCACTGTAGTGAACTGATGTGTTCTTGAGTTGAATAATGAGTTACTAATTAATGAATTAAATAATATTTAATTCACTCCACTCATAACTAGTTGATTAGCTAGTTAAACTAATCTCAACCAGTTCAACTAAATTAAACCGAACACAACTCCACTAGCTGTCTCATTAACTCCACTAAAATTCTGCCACTGAAGTCCTAATTGAATTCAACCATGCATGTGATCACCAAACCCTTGGGAATAGCGTAATTCCTCTGTCAGATGCATGAGCCACTTCCAAGGCTCGAACTGAAGTGCTCCAAGAGAGTAAACTGAAGTTTATAGTCCAAATATTATTAAGGGTAAATAATATTTGACTTCCTTATTTTTAGGATAGGCAGTCTAAAAATAGACTTCGACCTATAGGTCCAAAAAATAGAGGTCCATCTATTTTTACCAACATTACCAATACTCCAAGAATAACATACTGCAACCCCTGGACCATGCTCCATATGTCTAAAAATAGACATAGTCTAAAAATAGACTTTGCGCCAAAATTTGCCTGCGGGCCCACTTAGTGAAGGCGACTTCATTTCACTAAGCTCCATCATCTTGCTGCATTCTCAACACTCCCTCTCGGCAAGATATGGATTATCTGCAACCCCTATCCTGCCTCTGTGGAATTCGAACTTGCTCCTGGTGAGCGCCTTCGTCAGGATGTCGGCATCCCGATCCTCCGTGGGAACATATGAAAGCATCATGATTCTCCGCTGAACACAATCTCTGATATGATGGTACCTGATGTCGATGTGTTTGGACCTATCATGAAATATTGGATTAGCCGAGAGTTTAATGCAACTTTGGTTATCACAGTAGATCACTGTAGGCTCCAAATGCAACCTGAACAATCCTGCGAGGATCTTCCTCATCCAAATAGCCTCGCATGCAGCCAAGCTAGCTGCCATGTACTCGGCCTCCGCTGAACTGAGTGCCACGGATCTCTGCTTCCTGCTGTACCAGGAAACTGCTGTCGACCCAATGCTGAAAACTCCTCCAGAAGTGCTCTTCCGGTCCGTTGGACTCCCTGCCCAATCTGCATCAGTGAAGCCATAAAGCTTCGCTCCATCCTCCTGTCTGTACCATAGACCATATCCCGATGTGCCTCTGATATAGCGCAATACATGCTTGCCTGCCTTCCAAAAGAGCTTGGTAGGCTTAACCATAGCTTGCGAAAGCTGGTTAACTGCATAGCATATATCCGGTCGTGTATTGACCAGATACATAAGCGACCCCACCAACTGTCGATAGACAGTGGCATCCACTACCTCCGCTGAAGTAGCATCCTCCTTCCTCCAACCACCAGGAAGAGGAGTGTCAACAAAGTTGCAGCCTTGCATGTTGAACCTCTCCAGAATCTCCCGGGCATACTTGCCCTGAGAAACAAACAGTCCTCCGCTGCGCTGCCAAATCTCCAATCCCAGGAAATAATGAAGGATGCCCAAGTCCTTTATCTCAAACTCTCGTGCAAGATCCTCCTTGCATGAAAGTATCAACTGCTCATCGCCAGTCAAAATCAAATCATCTACATACAGTACGATGATCAACAGCTTCCCCTCCACCACAATCTGGTACAGGTTTGGATCTGCCTCACTCTTGGAGAATCCAAGCCTGGTGAAGTAGCTATCTATCCGAGTGTACCAAGCACAAGGTGCTTGCTTCAGCCCGTACAGTGCTCTCTTGAGTCGGCACACATGCGACTCACTACTGAAGATCTCAAAACCTTCAGGCTGCTCTATGTACACCTCCTCCTCAATAAATCCATTGAGGAACACAGTCTTCACATCCATCTGATGAATGTGCCACCCCATCTGCGCTGAGAGAGCAAGGATCGTCCGTATGGAAGAGTACCTTGCGACAGGTGCAAAGGTCTCCTCATAGTCAATCCCCTCGATCTGTGAAAAGCCACGGGCAAAAAATATCGCCTTGTACTTCTCCACACTCCCGTCAGCTGCCTACTTCACTTTGTAGATCCATCGCGAACCCACCACCGATTTCCCCACCGGTCTTGGGACAATCTCCCATGCACTGTTCTTGATGATCGAATCATATTCTTCGATCATGGCATCAACCCATGCGGGTTCCTCCACAGCTTCCTCAAAAGAGGATGGCTCCATCACAACACATTGACTCACAAGAGCCATGTATCCAGTGTACCGATCCGGTGACTGTCTCTGTCTGCGCTGTGCTGTAGGTGGTCCTACAACCTTTTCTGCATCCCGAGCCAGTCGCTCAGCTTCTGTAGTGCGCATGCGCCCTCTGATGGTTGGCGCTGCCTGGGTGGTTTCTTCCACCTCCTGAACCTCCTCTTGTGGCTGATCCACATCTGGAAGCTCCTCCTTAGGAACTAACAGCTCCTCATCTGCATGCAAGTGTAGCTCCCTCTCAAGCGAACACTGCATGGCTTTCTCCTCCTGAAATTTTATATCCCGTCGCACAACAGTCTTTCGAATGTCTAACAAATACACCCAGTAGTTGTGAGGTGTATCATTGTACCCCACAAATATTCCAACCTCAGCAGTTGGATCCAGCTTCCTTCTCGCATCCTTCGTCACATGCATGTAGACAGGAGAACCAAAAATCCGCAAATGGGAAATATCAAGCCTCTTGCCAGAATAAGCCTCCTTCGGTGTACTCATGCCAAGAACCTTGTGAGGACAACGGTTCTGCACATACACTGCTGTATTGCATGCCTCAGCCCACAAGTGAAGGGGTAGGCCCCGATCATGCAACATCGCTCGTGCAGCACCCACGATCGTTCTGTTCTTCCGCTCAGCCACCCCGTTCTGCTGTGGGTTATGGGGTGCGATGAGCTCTCTCCGAATCCCTTCTGCGCTGCATAACTCCTTGAATTCAGCCGAGATGAATTCACCACCGTTATCACTCCTTAGAGCAATCACCTTCTTCCCCGACTCCTTCTCGACCAGTGCTTTAAACTCACACAACTTCGCGAATGTATCGCTCTTCTTCTGCATGAAGAAGATCCAGCACTTTCGAGAGAAATCATCAACAAAGATCACATAATACTTGTGCTTTGTCGTCGAAGCAACTGAGAAAGGACCACACACGTCTGTGTGAACTCTCTCAAGGATCGTCGTGGCGCGACTATCCTTCTCGTGAAAGGTGGCTTTCAGATACTTCCCTAAAGTACACCCCTTGCACTGATCTGACTGCGCAAGAGTGCCCTTAGGAAGTCCAGTAGAAATCTGCTGCAGAATCTTCAAAGCTCCATGGTGAAGATGGCCCAATCTCCTGTGCCATAGTTCGCCCCCATCATCCCGGCTCACCACTTCTCCCGCCTTGCATGCCATAGCTGCGCAGTCATCTACCTGCAACTGATAAAGGTTCTGAGTTCGAACCCCTATCTTCCGGGTCTCTCCAGTAGTCTTACTGCGCAAGAAGGCTTTTCCTTCGCTGAAGACCACATCATACCCCTTATCCTCCAACATCGCCACAGAGATCAAGTTCTTCTTCAATCCAGGTACATGCATGACATCCTTCAATACAAAGGATTTACCAGACTCCCTCTGAAAGGATATGGTACCGATACCAGTCGCACTGTATCTACCATCATCGCCCATCTCGATGTGCACACCCAGATCTTTGTCCTCCAGATCTGAGAACAAATCCTGATCTCCCGTCATATGAAATGACGCACCGTTGTCCAGGAACCATACCGATCCCATAACAATTGAAACCAAGCATGTGATCAGTGAAAAGTCAAGCTCGAACTGTTAAGCCAAAGCTTCTCCATCTGCAGATTTACCCGCTTGCTTGTTCTTCTTCTTCTTTGAACAATTGGTAGCATAATGTCTGTGATCATGGTAGTGAAAACACTTCACTTTCGCCATATCCTACTTCTTGCCCTTTGCATCGGAATGAGAAGTTTTCTTACCCTTCCCCTTCTTTTCTTTGGCCACCAAAGTGCAGTTTTCTTCATCATCTCCCTTTGATGAAGATCCATCCCGAGTAGTCCTCCTTATCTCCTCCTGCATGAGATCCGCCCAAAGGCGCTCCCATCCCGGCAGCTTCTCCCGACCATTCACACTATCTTGATATGAGTGCCAAGCCTTCGGAAGACCAAGGAGAGCCAGGTCGACCATGTTCTCTTCATCGACAGTAACCCCCACACTTCCCAGCTCATCTCTGCATTGAGTGAACTTCGTGAGGTATTTGGCGATACTGTCGCCCTTCTCCATCTTGATGTTCCTGAGCTTATCTTTGAGCGCCAGCTTCCTTTGGTCACTCTTACTCTGGAATAGATCCGTCAAAGCTTTCCACATTAGAAATGGAGAAGCCTTTCCATGCAGGCTGGATACAATATGATCCTTGACGCCCTCCAACAGGATCCTTCGACATTTCACCATCTTCTTTTGCCAGGCTTCGACTTCAGCAGGATCAATGGGCTTTTGGACATCCGTATCTGCGAACTCCTTCAGACCATTATCTTCTAATACTGCCTCCATGCAATCCTTCCATGCAACATAATTCAAACTGCCTTCAAGAGCATATTCGAGTCGCAAACCGTCGAAAGACATTTTCAACACCGGCACCAAGAAAACAAAACTGCTGCAAAATTTTGAATTCCACCTCAAAGCTCAACCGCTCTAGATCTGTGAGAACAAATTATTTCTAGCACAGAGATCGACTGCAAGGGGCATTTACCATACCTTTCACTTTCCGAAGAAAGATGAATCCGGAGGCTACCTGGCCCGCATGCAGACTCTGTCTACCGAAATAAGTTTGTAATCACTGTGATGATCAATCTCCGCTTCAATAGCTCCGATACCATGTAGAAATTTGCTGAATAATGATTAATTATCCACCGAGACTATCCCGATCACATACAATTCGAATTTATATGCAACACATAATCTCTTCCACTCAGATCATCAAACATGCGGAAATAAAATCAAGCGATAACACATCAAATCATCATACACATTAACACAGTATGTATGGGGAAAGCTTATAGCTGAAAAACCCACAGCTATTGTGTATATTATAATGGAGAAATCATGTAACAACTCAGTATAATACTCCTCACAAGTACTCAGTACTATCTCATGAAGTTACACACAAACTAGCTTGGTTTTGAACAGGTTACTGGTTCAAAACTCACCGCCAATTGCCTTGCCTCTATTGCGCAATCCAGGCCTGTCTATATAGAGATCCAAGGTTCGAATCTCCTTGGCTTGACAGCGCAATCATCATGGGCAATTCCTCCAAGTTTGGTGCAAATCTCATGCACAACTGATGTCGCCACTGATAGCTAACTCCACCCTTTCATCTACCTCTTTCACTGGTCTCCACTGAACTGTCCATGCACTGTAGTGAACTGATGTGTTCTTGAGTTGAATAATGAGTTATTAATTAATGAATTAAATAATATTTAATTCACTCCACTCATAACTAGTTGATTAGCTAGTTAAACTAATCTCAACCAGTTCAACTAAATTAAACCGAACACAACTCCACTAGCTGTCTCATTAACTCCACCAAACTTCTGCCACTGAAGTCCTAACTGAAGTCAACCATGCATGATGCCATCAAACCCTTGGGAATAGCGTAATTCCTCTGTCAGATGCATGAGCCACTTCTAAGGCTCGAACTGAAGTGCTCCAAGAGAGTAAACTGAAGTTTATAGTCCAAATATTATTAAGGGTAAATAATATTTGACTTCCCTATTTTAAGGAGAGGCAGTCTAAAAATAGACTTCGACCTATAGGTCCAAAAAATAGAGTCCCATATATTTTTACTAACATTACCAATACTCCAAGAATAACATACTGCAATCCCTGGACCATGCTCCATATGTCTAAAAATAGACTTTGCGCCAGAATTTACCTGTGGGCCCACTTAGTGAAGGCGACTTCATTTCACTAAGCTCCATCATCTTGCTGCATTTTCAACAGGTAACCAGTGTGCGGGGCTTGATAACCATAGTACGGACCCTGATTATGTGTCTACCTAGTGTAAGCAGCATTTGGATTTGGATGCTGAGTATAGGTAGAACCGGGTGGAGGAGGATAATACTGAGAGCCTCGGGGCGATTAGCACTGCTGAGATTGACCATGAGGATAATAACTCGCCCCAGGATGAGTCGACTGCTGATAGGTGGAACCCCACGAGCCCGATAACTAGGCGCAACAAGGATTTGGCCGCTGTGATCGAATAACTCATTGCTAAGGTGGCGACTGAATGAGAGGGTCGCTTCGAGTGAACAGGGTTGACCATTGAGAGGGTCGATCTCATAATGTGTTGACCTTGGCCAAATAGGCAAGACTGCCGCGCAGGTTGACCTGGCTATAAAGGAGCCCCAGGTTGTACCGGATGGGCCGGTTGGCCTGGAGGCGGAACACCGGGTTGTATCGGATGGGCCAGTTGGCCTGGTGGAGGAATAGGGCCAGGTGATTGCTGGTAACCAGTTTGACCTGGAGCAAAACTATAGGATGGTCCCGGCTGATATGCAACGTTAGAAACAACAGGATACTGCGGTTGCATAGGTTGAGAAGGCTAGATCTGCCCCCCAGGACCACAGACCAGTCCCGGTTGGTACCCCGGCTGAGGCTGCACAGGTTGACCGGAAGGGCTATAATACTGTCCTTGCGGATCGTACGATGGCCCTTGCTGGCCTGCAGGATAGCCTTGCATGGGCTGCCCATGTGGGTCATGAGGATAGCCAGGTGGGCCCGAAGGTTAGCCTTGGAAAGGTTGCCCTTGCGGGTTATAAGCCTGGTTATAAGGTAAACCTTGAGCATGGAGGTAAGCCTCAGGAGTGGGTAGACGCAAAATTTCCCTGTGCTCATCATACTGACCTGGAAAAGCATACACAGGCATACCATCCTATGCATAGTGCGAAAAGTAAGAGCGGTTGGGATCTTGGGAGGATGGTCCAACCTCGGGGTTCGGCTATTGCAGGGAAAACCGATACTCCTCCGGAGAGATGTTCTCCGGTATAGCAGTCGCTAAATAAACGTCTTCAGGAGACAGCATAGCCCTGGCAGAGGGTGCCGTGACAACGGGTGTAGAGGCGGCCACACAGACAGTGGGTCGAACGGGTACAGAAGTAACGGGTGTCTAAGGGGACACCCCCGGTGAAGGAGCAGCTGGCCTCAGAGAAGGAGCTGACACTCCCATAGAGGCTGCGGCGGAAATGATCTGACCCAAAGACCTGTACCCCAATGGTAATGAGGGACTGGACATTGACATGACAGTTGTTTTAGAGTTGTCTCCCAAAAATAATCTTCGTGGGAAGAGCTGATAGTCTTCACCAGACGTTGGGATTTCCTCACCAGAATCACTCATGTTTGAGCCTGCCGCTAGATCTCGTAATAGACGGCGAGGACTAGGAGGAAAAACAGCAGCTATAAAAGGCGAACCCGATGTAAGAGAAAGGAAATCAGCTCCTAATCTCAATTCAGACACAGGGTCGTAAAAGGGCCTATCGAACTCAACTGGTCCCCCAAAGGGTTGCTCAGAAAGAACCGATCCCCCGTCAGGAAACTCGGAAACAACGGGCTGCTGTGGTTCAGCAGAGGATTGTGAAACCTCTGATGAATCGTCCGTATAAGGACTACCAGTAGACGAAACCGAGGGTTCCGCCACTGTGGCAGAAATGACAAGAGAAAAAGATCAAACACACACACGGGCTGAAAAAGATTCAAGACACACGATCAAACGGTCAACAAGAAAAGTCTAACAAGGTGTGTAATCGTGGGTGATTAATTTTTACCACATTGAAAAATAGGAAACTTCACCGTTTCATGTTTTAAGAGTCGAGAAACGGTCAAAAAGGTGACTCTATCTCTTTCAGATTTGACACAAGCGTGAAAGGACAAGCGCTTGGTGATCCTTTAAAATTTAGGGAGTCAGAAAAGATCAAATGACTGCTCAGGAATACTAGGCAAAAGGGTGTACCAAATAACCGTGAATTGCAATATACACCTTGGTTTCAATAATGAAAGAGAAATCAACCAAGGACTTTCCGTACGTGCAGGCAATCTCCACGAATGTTGTGTTCAGTGTATCACGGGTATAGGGTGGCAAACTCGGCTTCCTATGGATAAAGGATTGAAACCTAGAGGGGTCTCCCTTTATATACACGACAGTACGGGGAGCACAAGTCCGTACTAGTGCTGTCTAAAGCCAAGAGGCGAACGACAGCTACTAGGTTTTAAGACGCTGGAACACGTCTCTAGCCTAGACCTCTAAATGTGTTTCGTTAGATTTCAATGCTGCCTTAGTGTAAATAGAGTAGATTTTAAAGTTGATCTTCAATTACGTTTCAGTTTTCAGGCCCTAATGAATGTGTTGTCTCAAAAATCTCCTAAATGCAAAACTACATGCCACAGTACATCATTTCGTTCGATGAAAGCTAGCTACAGAAGAGTTGAGAGCTTTTTACACAAACAAAATGACCAGAAGACAATAAATAATATCTCTAATGCAACTAATGAGACTAAAAACTTTTCTTTCAAATTCACTAATTACTAGTAAAATTGAAAAGATTTCAATTTGCACTAATCAACCAAAAGCAAAAGAGATTTTTTTTATTTTCAATTTTTGATAGCTAGATGCACTAAGCAAACCGAAAACAAATGAGAAGCAATTCGAGAAATGATATTAAGAGAGAAAAACAAACAGGTTTCACTCAATGGAACGAACAATCAGATCTCAAATCGACCAAAAGCCTCTCAAAACCAAGAAAAGTCCCAAAGACACCAATGAGTCGTGTAATCTAGGCCCAGAACGAAGCAAAGAGAAATTCGAATGAAAACGAAATCAGTCACTCAAAAAGGACAATAAGATGATAGACAATTGTCAAACAAATGCAAGGAAGGAATCCCAAAGTCGACTGAACGAACGAAAAACCAAAAACTCCCAAGGGAGGCTTGTTGGCATTATGATGCAGAGTGTTGTCCTTGATGGCAACCCACTAAATGAAGATGAAGACATACGACTGTTGACATGTGTTGTCCTTGATGGCAATCCACCTGATGAAGTTGTGCCTGATAGAATATGTTCTTGATGGAGGAAATCTGATGTATCTAAGGCAGTGAAGAAAGGAATTCAGATTGTGCTAAATCTATGATGCAAGAGTATGTCTCAAGGAATACGCGGATTTTTCTAAGTGAAGTCGCGTATGCACGCGGAAAAGAACGTACCAAGTCGCGTATGGGCTAAAGCGCTCTAAAAGTGCAAAACCAGGGGTAACCACCATGGTATTGACCCATTGTATTGGGTAATGATCCGCCTAATTGACCCCGTCCAGGAATACCATCGGAAGTAATGTAGTTTCGGGCTCATGGTATTGGTTTGGCTCATGGTATTGAAAAAGGGGCTCATGGTATTGAAAAAGGATAAACCTATATAAAGAGATGAAATTCATTATGCAAATGGGGTGTGTGGGTGCAAGATGTCTGAGCTTGAATGAATACTTCACTCTGAAGTAAATCTGAATGGAAAGGGTTACACTTGAATGATAAATCTGAATGGATGATGCACCAATGATGAAGAAGGGGATCTAGATCTGAAATGCACTTGTACCTACTAGATCTGCTCATGGAAGGCTTAGATCTGTGATGAGGCGAACATCTAGGCGAACATCTGTCTGAAGAAAAAGGGTAAATCTGAACTGGATATCTGATCTGAAGAAGTATGCTGCTCTATAATGATTGAAGATCTATACGCTACTTCGCCGCAGAGGAAGCGCGTATATACACGACTTAGCTGAAGATAAAGCGCGTATGTGCAATAAAATATACACAGAGGTATACGTTGGTTTGTGTGGACAGAAGCGCGTATATACGCGACATCAGTGAAGTGAAAGCGCGTATGCAAACTAGGGTTTTCTGAAGTATGGGGTATGAAAAATCTGATCTGTTCTGCTGCATTACTGCTATCTGATCTGTGTTTTCTGAATTGGTTAGTATCTGTTTGGTAAAGTATGTTTGAGCTTAAAAATATGGAATGGGTCCAATCTGAAAATGTGATGAAACGTGGCCTGCAAGTTGTGTTCTATTGAAGTTGTTGGATCCAGTGTGAAAATTGATGAAACGTGGTCCTCATAGGTACTGAGGGTTGTAGCCTTCAGTCAGGGGGTCGTAGCTCCCTTCCAGGTGAGGCTGGTAAACGAGATCAGGGGGTCGTAGCTCCCTTCCAGGAGAGGCTGGCAAACGAGTCAGGGGGTTGGAGCTCCCTTCCAGGAGAGGCTGGTAACGAGCGCAGGTGGGTGCCTGCATGCTGGTAGAAGTCTGCACCAGCACATATGTTGTAAAATGTTTTCTCAATAATAAAAGATTGAAGGCTGAGCAACGGCAGCGGTGGTTTTCTCCCGACTTAGGTTTCCACCTAAAAATCTTGGTGTTCATGTGTGATGCTTTGTGTGATGG
>JAXQQM020080760.1:0-174684 GCA_034641835.2 Pinus albicaulis | reverse complement strand
GTGGGGAGGAATGATCTAGGTGGATTGAACAAGTCCAAGTACAAGTAGTTTAAGTACAAAGGCTCAAAAATAAAAAAAATTGGAATGTGCCAAACTTAGTTTCAAGTTGAAGATATCGTATTTCTAATTCCAACGGTGCAGACGACACTCAATTTTGAGTCTGTATGAAGGAATTAGGAGCATTCAATGTTTGAGGGCTGACTTGGTGACTAGGCAGGCTTAAGGAAGCTGCAATTTTGACATTTCCTCACCACCAGATTTCGTCCAACTCTGCTCGGATTCTGGGAAAAATTGTGGGGTCATTAATTTGACTCCTTCGGTCAAATTAATGAATTTTCAAAAACGACCATTTTTTTCTATTAAAACAAAAAATATATCAAAAAAGGGTCAACGGGTGGCCAAACCCTGTCGACCCCTCCATATGTCACAACATAATGAAAATATATTATTAAAATAAGGGGGTCAGTGGCCATGACCTCTCTGCCCCCACACCTCATGGCGCCACTGTATTGAATATGGGTGGGTGAGGGTTGTTAACCCATTGCCCAACACTCAACCCATTGCCACATGTTGTATTTCGTTGCCGAAGGAGAATTTGAAGTAGCCGGCACGCGCCCCGCCCCCCCCCCCCCCCCCCCCCCCCCGCCCCCCCCCCCCCCGCCTTTAGACTTAAATACATATCCGTTAGCCATAAAAAGTTTGGCATGGTTTATTAAAAACAAATTCTGACTTTAAAAGGAGGGGGCGAGGTTTGACCACTCGACCCCCTCCCTCAAAATGAGGACCATAACCATTTTCCCAACAACAAAATTATGGAAGTCCACCCACACTTCATGATATAAACCTTCAGTTT
Source organism: Pinus albicaulis (assembly GCA_034641835.2). Lineage (NCBI taxonomy): Eukaryota > Viridiplantae > Streptophyta > Pinopsida > Pinales > Pinaceae > Pinus > Pinus albicaulis. Next base: position 173,831 of record JAXQQM020080760.1, on the reverse strand, counting down.
ATAAGTGCGCCCAGGGAGCTAGGATCAGGCACGAAAATCAAGACAGTGGAACCATGAGCACTGTACAAGAGGGGGGAAAAACCATGATTTGAGCCATTTTCCAGAGGGTCTAGATTTTCACTTTGTCAGATTCAAGCAGATTTTATATGGATTCTGCACCTTTCGATGCCACAAATCCAACGGTGTTGTCCATTTCTTCATCATAGGTCATCAATTTTCAGGCACTTTCAGCTATGGAGGTATAAGGGTGTAATTTTTCATTTTATACTTGTACTTTCATTTTTTTCCACTTAATGAAAGAGGGCCTCCCCACTATTTGAGCAGGCCTTGGAGATGTAGTCCCTCTTGGACAAAATCTGATATCAATTCTGTGTCTTCTTGCCTGATGTTAATTTCTTCTCTCTTCTTATGTTTATTCCTTTAAATTTTCTTGTTTAAAGCTGCAATTTTCACATGTAATTCTTTAACACATCTCAAGCGAAATATTTTTGGATTAGGTCTTGAGATCAAGCTACATATACCTTAGTTTTTGTTGCTTCATCAACAACATAATGAACTGCAATATCTAATAATGACTAAGGATAGTTGACTATGACTAATTGAAAGAAAGAACCTTGTTGGTCCTACTACTGGTCTTGGATCTTGAATCGGATCTAAACTCGTTCCATAAATAGGTCTTGATATGTAAGTTATGTTGTTAATGGAGTTGTTAGTGGATAAACACGATATGTACCAAAAGAAATTCAGAACAACTATCTACCAATTGTGATCGTATATAGGGGTTAGACCTCCATTGGATCTGTAAATTCCATAAATAATGCTCCCATGCATTATATTATTGGGAGATCGGGGCCAATTCCTCACAGAGAAAATGATAGTTTCGCGCGTCGGCCACTCAGCCAGTGCTAGTGTGTTGGAGGAATCACCACACCTCTATGGAATCCATAATTCCCACCTTGGCTGTCATGCCCACGAGTTGGAGACATGTGCGACGGGTATGTATAGTTTCATATGGGACATCGGGCGCACAGGCGCGTCGTGTTGGCCGGTGCCCACCTTTTTTATGAGCCATGTGACGAGTTGTGCAATGAGATGTGCAATGGGCGAGTGCATCAAGCGACCGTGTTAGGTGTTCGGGCGAGCATCGAGATGAGTAATGTGGTATAGCGGCAGTTGGAGGATGGGCGCACCCCACACTTGGTACGGGCGACTTGCGATGACAGCAGTGGAATGCGATGGGAGAGTCGGGTGGTCGAGTGAATGGCCACAACTTGAAAGACTCGAGCAGTAGCACATTTCGATATGTTTATATGTGGTTGGGCCAATGGATTTGCGCATGTAGGACGACCCACACAAGTCACCGAACCAACCCATGTGTTGGTCAAAGGGTCATGTCCTTCGGAAAATAGGGACCACAACTTGTGCATATATATTTGGAAGACGAGTTGTGGAGGATCACCATCGAGTCATCAAATTTCAACCAAGTTCGGATATCACAGACCGAGAAAGGGAAGCGAAGTTGATGAGCCCACAGGGTGGGCAGCCATAGTAGGAGCAGGTGAATAGTATTGTGGAAGGAACGAGCGAGTTGGGTGTTTCTAGGTGAGTCCAGCGGAGGCGCGTGTAGGAGTCAGCCTAGGTGGTCAGGCACGTGCATCAAGTAACCCAAGTGACCCGACTACACAACAGTGAGTTAGGTTGGGTAGACCATGTGCAGACCGTGACCTTGGTTACCAAGAGGCATGTGCAACACTTTCAGAACAATGCAAAAGTTTAGGTTGGGCATGACCGTGTGCAGCAGGTGACCCGAGTGACACAATTACATGACAATGGGTCAGGTCAGGTAGACCTCATGCAAAGAGTGACCCAAGTGACCTAGGTTGCAAGATTTTCGAGCAAAACTTCAGAATTGGATTTTGAAGGAAAATTTGTGGTTTCCAGTAGATTGATGTGCAATTGAGTGGCAACATTGCACGGCTCAAAGTGTGGTTTTTGGGAAAACTTGGCAAGGTGTGCATGTGGCTGCACAGACTTAGTGAATTTTTATAACTGTTGTAAATTGTACATTGTTGAACAATTTTATCTATTATTGGGCAGAATTTTCAGGAGTTTCCCCTCCCACGTATGTCTGGGTGTACTTGTGTGATGTTAATGAATGTTGAATTGTGAAAGATTAAATATTGAAGATTAATGTTATTGTGTTGCATTGTTAAAGAACCCTTGTTTGGAAAATTGGCTAAGTGTTGAAGTTAGGTGCAGTCCATACACTCAAGTATGGATAAAAAGAAAATGCGTAGTGGTGCCGCACCTGCTATATGTGGTTGAAAGAGTACCACAAGGATAGGGTCGTGACATTTGGGATCCTAGTTACTGGTTTGTAAATTTTACCAACGTTTGCAGGTTTTGGTGTAACAACAAACCTCTTCATGGTATGGGAGCCTAGACGTAGGTTTGACTCCCCCTAGCTACGTTTGAGTGGGGGGTTGTTGATTCCCCCCAACTGTGTTTGAGGGGAGGTGTTGGAGGAATCACTACACCTCTATCGAAATTGTAATTTCCACCCTAGGAATCCTAGTTACTGATTTGAAAAGTTTACCAAAACCCATGGGCTTTGGTGTAATGAAAAACCTCTTCATAGTATGAAAAGGTTTGTTGTTACACCACAACCTGCAAGTGTTGTTAAACTTTACAAACTGGTAACTAGGATCCCCAAAGTGGGAATTACAGATTCCATAGAGGTGTGGTGATTCCTCCAACATCCCCCTGCCAAACGTATCACGAGGAAATCGAACCATGAAGAGGTTTTCCATTACACCAAAACCCACAAGTTTTGGTAAACTTTCCAAACCAGTAACTAGGCTGACCAGCGGGGAAATTACAGAGATGTCATTATTCAAAAAGACTACGCAACAAATATATATTTCATTAGTTCAATTGGAATGAAGAAGAATAACATGGGAATGGAGGATATCGATAATTCAATGATTCCTCTATATCATTGTGCATAAGATTGATGTGATAAGTCAATGATTCCTCTATATGATTGTGCAAAAGATTGATGTGCAAATATCAACACACAATAAGTTGAACTTCCCCACAAATGAGGAATTGCATCTCAATGTTCTAACCTCTGCACAATGAACTCCCACACTGTGGCAATGCAGATTTGAGATTGCGTAGTCTAACTAGACTACTTATTTTCCCTGAAAATCATGGAAATTCCAGTAAGATTTTAAGAAAATCTAGTAGGGATGTTGAATCCATTTCCACCATCAAAAACATGATAAAAACACTACTACGACAGGATTTCTTAAAAAAAAAATTCCCAGATTTCGGCCACTTTTGGCCACCGAACAATTCCTTTGCCTCGGTAGACAACTCCATTTAAGACTATGGAGATTTGAGACTCTGTCATGTATGGATCACCAAGAAATTCATAATAAAAAATGACAAATTAACAATTAGTGGTTCCATGTATCGAAAATTCTCCACTGATTTGTAAATTTTTGACACACAATTTTGTCTTTTCATAATGACAAGCACAAGAGGTTGATCGATCATTGCCTAAGAGGATCATAGTCCTATCTGGCTCATTGAAGAGGAGAATTCTCAATGGGTGAGATGTTCAAAAGATGACAAAGTTATTAATCATTTTGGAGATGATTTTCTTACGTTGTGTGGTGCTTTCAACTTAAATATCTGCAATGCTCTAGAGAGATGGAAAAAGTCTGGGAACTTCACTTGCAACACATACAATAGGGCAAGTGTAGTTGACTATGTTATTGGTTTACAAAGCCTAGTAGAAAGAATAGATGAAGTTAAGATTGGAAAGCATATTTGTGACTTAAAATCAGATCATAACCCAATTTATATAAAGTTATCTTGGGTAGAAGAAAGACAAAATAGGAGGAAAACCCAATGTTCTCAACAATCAGCATCAAGGGGAAAAATTATTCTAACACAAGAAAATTTCACTATCTTCAAAACAATGTTGAGAAGATCAATTCAGAAGGAGAAAATTGGTCCCCAAAGCCTCAACATCCATGAGTTAACAAATATAATCCAAGGTGCACTTGAGAAGTGCAAAAGAGAAAAAAATAGGAAATCGGAATCAAATTGTTTTCCTGTGAATGTGTGGTTCAATGAGGAATGAAAAATGGAAAGGAGAACCTTGAAAAAGGGAGGGGGGAGGGCATATGAATGTAAATTTATATAATAAGATTAAAAAAAAAAAAATCCAAGTTCATGCAAACAAGGAGGGAAGAGCTGATAAATCTAGGCAAGAATAACCCAAAACGTTTCTAGCAAGCACTTCAACCAAGGAAGAAGAAATTTGAAAATAGTATTACAGCCAATCAGTGGTTTGACTATGCAAGGCAACTCTATTAAAATGAATTAGAGGTTGAGCCTCCTCCGAGGATCAACACATCTACAAATCTTTTCACAGTATAGGAGGTGGAGGCAAGTATTAAAAAGTTGAAAGAAAGGAAGGCAAAGGACTTGGTTGAACTTCAAGAAGAATATCTAAAGTGGGGAATGAACATTATGGCACCCCACATCATGGAAATATTAAACAACGTCATTCAACAATGATTCCCAAGGGATTGGACAACTAGTCTAGCAATTCCCCTTTTTAAAAGCGGAGACATTAATAATCCTTCCAACTATAGAACCATTATGATCAATCCTTTGTTGGCAAAGCTTTTAATGGCATGGTAGAAAATAGAATCAGTAAGTGGGCAGAAGTATAAGAAAAAAGGGAAAAAGGGAAATAAGGTTTTAGGCCGAAGCATTCTACAGTAGATCATGGGATCACACTGAGACACATTGTTGAAAAGGTTTGGGGGAGCAAAGAAGAAGTATTTTTTTGCTTTGTTGACTTCAAAAAGGCATTTGACACGGTCCCTAGAGATAATTTGTGGCATATAATGGAAGAACTTGAAATTCCTTTACAATTTAGAGTTGCCATCCATAGGCTTTATGAAGAGGTGAAAGTCAAAATTAGAACTTCAACAGGCATTTCAAAAAGTTTTAGAAGTGACATTGGAGTCAAGAAAGGTTGCCCTTTACCCCCTACCCTTTTTGGTTTATATATTGACAAACTGGAAGAGTGCTAAATTTGCAAGGTGGGGATGGCGTTCGAATGGGGGAGTTTGTGATAAAGCTTCTTTTATATGTCGATGATCTTGTGATGGTTACTAAATCGGCCCATGGATTGCAGATGCACCTATATGCCCTTGAGAATTTTTGTAAAGCGGTGGGGATGCAAGTCAATACCAGTAAGAACAAAATAATGATTTTCTCTAATAAAAGGAAGCAAAGGCAACATACATTCTTCTTTGAAGGCAACATTCTTGAAGAATTAAATGAATACAAGTACCTCGAGATCGATTTCAACAACAAGCTTAATTGGGAGGATTGCAGAAAGAAAAGAATTTTAGGAGGGTGGAAAGTATTATATGCACTTCCAAATAGATGTAGAGAGGCAGAGTTATGGGATTGGAACTTGATCAAACTACTTTTTGGATTCCTAGTTTGTCCAGTGATATTATATGGGTGTGAATTGTGGGCTAGCAGCATCCTTGTTTCAAAATGGAAACAAATTCAAAAATTCAAAAACACTTGATCATGAGCAAGGTCAAAATAAAAATTTCCATTCCCTATGAAATAATGTTGAGTGAAACAGGGGCAGCTCCCATCGAAGCAATTGCCATGGTGCATCTTATAAGGTATCTAAAAAGAATTGAGAAAATGGGAGGAGGTAGATGGCCGAAAGTTATCTTCAATGAAGGTATGAGTGAAAGAAATAAATCATGGATGAGACAAAACAACAAATGGATGCAAAAATGGAATATTTACCTGAATGCGTGTCCCACAAATAGCAAGGATTTAAAGAATTTTATGTTAGAGAAGTTCCATAAGGGTATGTGGGGAAAAGAGTTGGGTAGAAAGAAGAAGTATTATGTTCAGGAATTCAACCCCCCTTGTGATCTCCAACACAAAGAATACATTGGAGCTAGCATTCTATGGAGAGCAAAGGTTCCTATTGCTCAATTAAGAACTACCTCACATCAACTTCGGTGTGAAATAGGAGGGTGGAAGAGACCTAAAGAAGCTTGGGAAGAAAGGGTATGTACTTTTTTCACCTCTGCGACAGTGGAATTAGAAAAACATTTCATTTTGGAATGTGACGCTTTTAGAGACATCATGGACGGTTACCGCAGTATGTTAGCATCAATTCTGTGGCATTGTCTTTTCAATGATGGAACTATTAGAAGGTTGGGTCAGCTCATCATCAATTTGAGTAAGAAAATGATTGAATTACAGAAGACAAAAAACAAGATAGCTGGTGGTACCATAGACTATTTTTAGTCTCATGGACGTTAAAATTTCATTCATTTATTCATTCTACCAAAATATGATACTGTAGGGTTAATAAATAATCATCGTTACTTACTGCTACGATGCTTTCCCTGAGGCACAACCTGGTGTGAGCCTGTCGACCCATAAGTATGTCACGACTATTGAAGGAATAAGCTATTCATATAGAAAACATCCCCTATTTTTCAGTGATTTTAGAACACCAATAGACAACTCCTCCATTGTTTAATTGGGGAACAGCAGATAGGATTAAGAGGAGGACGACGTCAGTGCGCAAAATTGCAGCCTCGAGTACCCCCGATGGCAGACTAAGTTCAGTGTATCACATGGGCAAATTTATATTTAAATATTCTTATTATATTCATTTCAATCTATACCCTGCTAGAACGCATTATATTCATTCATTTCAATTATATTCTATGCACTAAGAAGCTTCAAATAAGCCATGTGAAAAATTCTGAAAATGATGCCAATCTTTCTAATGGATTTAAAGTTGTCATTGATAGGAAATTCAGGAAATGGGCTACTTCTGTGGACATGGCTCAAGAACTAGGCATATTGTGATTGTTATAATCGTTGTGCTTTCTTTGACCACAGAATACATGCCTCCAAGAGTTTCTACAAGGTCAGAGGTGAAAACTTTAAAAGCAACTAATCAACTTTCAAGTCAATTGGACAACTAGTTGAAGGATGACGATTTGAACTTCTACATTTTGTATCTCCGTTTGAATACAATAAATCTCCATGATATCATGAATACTGCAATATCATGAAAGCTCATGACATTCCCATGGCGGATGTTCGAGTAGACGCTTCATTAGAGTCCTCCATGGAAGTAATTAATCAAAGTGTCATGGCCAGCTTTATGAAAATTCTACCAGAATATATTACTGGAGCACATTTTTTTATAAGGATTCCCTTGGTTCTTCGTCCTCACAACATCATGAAGAATTACATGGCTCTGGTTCTGTTGATAGGTATGATGAACTGCACCAAGAGTTGAGTAATATCTTAGCAGATAGATATTTCTTCATTTGTCAGGTAGATGTCGTGAGATACAATGCACATTCGTCATTTCTTCCTTTATGCGTCTACTCTCCTGAGCTTGGACGCAACTGGAAATTATTTCCACCCGACAGAAACGAATTACCCAACATTTGATACGCGAATTTCCAGCTTGCATGGAAATTTATCTACCTGTTTTATGGTGTCATGCACTGATCAAATGACGGTACGGAAGATAAACTAGTTGCAGGGGAGTAAACTAGTTTCAAATACTTTTGGTAATGAATATTGTATTCATTGGTTAGGTGGAGCATTCTCTTTTCTGATAAATAATTTGTGGCAGATTCTAAATAAACAAATATTAATTCTACTATCTGTAGTTTATTTTCAAATTTTGAAAATATGTAAATGTTCTTGGTAGTATTCTAGAGCATATTCCCTGAATGAATTATATGGTATGAATTCCAGTTAGAATTGCATTTACTTTTTTCCATAGTGTGTGTTTTTTACAATATAGCTGGTTCCAGATTGTAACTAGTTGGGACTACTTAGGCTGGAACAACATTCCCTGGTTCTAATATGAATAAATAAAGAATTGTTAACTATAAGTATTTGAAGAATATAAACAAAGTACGAATAGTTCAAGTTATAGTATCAATTCATCAATAGTTTTATAACCTTTTAATGCAAGGAGTAGTTTCTATAGCAGCGAAGGAACTATTATTATAAGAACAAAAAAAATCTTAATGCAATGGGTAGTTTCTATAACAGGGAAGGAACAGTTATTATAAGAACAAAAGTAAATGGATATTTGTACGAAACTAAATGCAAAAGTCGAACAACCTATCATGGAATTATATTAAATCTCACCGAGAACCTTTTAAAATACAGAAAATTGAAATAGTTCTTTAAGAAGACACATAAAAACGAATCTAGCATAATTAACTGGTTATATATATATATATATATAATACCGTGAGTAGCCTTCGTAAGTAGGTTAAAAAAAAATATAAAAAACAGACACTAAATAAATATAGAGAAAAAATATAACAAGTAACGACGGTATAGACACAATATTTCAAATTAATGAGATGAAATATCATTTTTATTTTAAACAATAGAAAAGGGGTTTGACACAATAAATAGTGAAAACAAAAACAATACATCACAACACCGTAACCATAACACAGTTACGACCTCAAAATTCCAAACTTAGAATGCCATGCCCGGCTCCCCCTAAGCATGTGTATTTATCTAAACATTTATGTTAGGTTACAATAATTAAAATATTATTTCTCTCTAGTGTTTTCCCTTTCATTTATGTCACGCTGTTGTGACTCTTCGACGTAACACTTCGACATTGGACAAGTCATGGAAGTGAGGCTACGTTGGTGAAATAATCATGTTTTCATTCTCCCCCTTAATTATTTTACAAAAAAAAACAAAAAATAACAAAAGTTTGCTATTACATAAAAATGTTGTTACGTCATACATACTCCTATGTTTTCCGTGTGAGATTCAAAAAAAAAAATTCTCCAGAGTTTTATAAATTTTTTTGCAAACTTGTTGGAATTTTTGGTTATTTCTAACAACAGAGAAGATATAAAATTCTTCTTCTAACACAGAGAAATCAATAGAGAAATGTGGACAGAGATGGATTAAAACACTATTTCATTACAAACTAAACTATTACAAAAAGAAATTTTCTTCAGAACTACTGTGTTCTGGATTTACAAAATGAGATGCTTCTCTTGACTGCTACAAACGCAGTGCTTCTTTCTCTCTGTCTTTTTCTCTATTTTAACACACAGTCCCACTATATGTGTTTTTTGTGCTCTCGGCATATATATGTTTCTTACAAAGTCGCACACATTTTATACACTATTACAATGCTTATATATATATATATATATATATATATATATATATATATATATAGTGTAAATATTCATATTTACAATATATATTATAAAACATATATTCTAAGTTTCAATGCAGAAGACTATTGCAGCGTTTACTAAAACAAATATATTAAACCTAAATCTTAAAATTATTATTGCATCTATTTAAGCTCTCGTTGACTGTAAACCATGGTGAGCCCTCTTTAATTTCGGCGGAGTGCATAGGAGCCTTTATCGCCAGTTTTTGTGCCTCACGGAACTCCTGTGATTAGTCTGGAGGAGGGATGACGTCACCTCCTCTAGTGGGTCGACTTCGACCCTCGTAACTTATGTTGAATGTCGACAGAATGGAGCTGGCTGCGAGTTCTTGGCTAACAATTCCAACATGCAATCATGCGATGTGGACTGTTTAATTCAAATTAAATGCGAGGAGTTTAGTGTGGTTGGTGGAGTGTTTATGGCGGGTAGGTGTGAGGATAAGAACGCAAGGGTGCAAAAGTTTAAATGTTGGAGGTTGCGTGGTTTTAAACCACATCTTTGCACTTCAAAAGAGGCTACAACCTTGTAATAAAAAAATGGATTTGCAGGCGTATTAAACATAGAATTCATTTCACGGTTGTGTGCCAAACAAAATTAGAAGTTTTTGCTGCTGCTGTCCTTTACCTCTCCCATCAAAATTTGAATTTTGTTGACCTTCTGCTCAGTTGTAGTTGGAATTAATTTCCAACACTCCCCCTTAATTACAACTATTGTTCTCTTGCATACCCAAACATTTTCTTAGATAGTTAAAACTCTTCTGCCCCAATGGTTTTGTCAAAATATCAGCAAACTATTTTTCTATTCTATAGTGTTGTAAAACAATTTCCCCATTACTCACTAACTCTCTGGTGTAGTGATACTTTGCATCAATGTGTTTCGTTCTCTCATGAAACACTGAATTATTAGATAAAGCTATATCTGAGCTATTATCACAATAAATTGTTATGCCTTTTACCTGTTCATGACACAAACTTCTCAACATTCTCCTCATCCATACTGCTTGACATGTTTTTGTTGTAGCTGCCACATACTCTACTTCTACTGTTGATATAACCACAATTGGTTGTTTCTTAGAAGCCATTGAAATGGCTCCAGATCCCATATGAAAAACATATCTAGAGGTGCTTTTCCTTTCATCTATACTTCCAACCCAATCACTATCAGTATATCCAATCAATTCAAAAAAAATTGAAGTGGTGTACAAAATTCCATACCTCTTTGTTCCTTTCACATACCTCAGAATTCTTTTTGTTGCTTACCAATGTGCTTCCTTTGACCTTTCCATAAATTTGGAAATTAAACTCACATCATGCATAATATCAAGTCTAGTTTCAGTCAAATACATAAGGCTGCCAACTATACTCTTATACAAACTTCAATCAAAATCATTGCTATTGTCTTCTTTGCTTAGTTTCAATCCCATCACTGTAGGAGTAGTTGTTGCTTTGCAATCCTGCATGTTAAATCTTTCCAAAACTTCTTTGACATACTTTGCTTGAGAAATAAAAAATTTATTTTCATTTTGCTCTACTTCTATTCCTAAGAAGTATCTCAACAATCCCATATCAGTCATTTCAAATTCATCCTTCATGATTGTTTTAAAATTCTGAATAAGGTAAACATCATTACCTATCACATCATCAACATACAAAACAACAGTGAGCATCTTACCATATTTTTCTTTGATGTATAATGTGGGTTCTCTTTCACATTTCTCAAACCCATTTTCCAGTAGATAGGCATCTAACCTATTGTACCATGCTCTTGGTGCTTGTTTCAACTCATACAGAGCTTTCTTCAATCTGCATACCTTGTGCTCTTGGCCTTCTTTCTCATAGCCCAGAGGTTGTTCAACATACACCTCTTCCATCAATACTCCATTCAAGAATGCTGATTTCACATCCATTTGGTAAACTTTCCACTTGTGTTGTGCTGCTATGGACAACACTGCTCTTACTGTTTCCATTCTTGCAACTGGTGCAAAATTTTCCTCATAATCTATTCCTTGTTGCTACTTGTAGCCTTTGACAACAAGTTTGGCCTTGTGCCTTTCAATCTTACCTTCAGCATTTCTTTTGGTTTTATAAACCCATTTAACTCCAATTACTTCTTTACCTTTTGGGAGATCAACTAATTCCCATGTCTTGTTTTTCTCTATGGAATTTATCTCTTCATCCATACCATCTATCCATTTTTTTATCTTTTACTGCTTCTTCAAAATGAATAGGATCTTCTACATGACAATATAATGAAAATAAATAGTTCATACCTTCTTCTTGCTCATAAATTTCATTCGTACTTCTGAATCTAGTTCCTCTTTCACTTTTTGAACTTGTGCTTGTAGAAGCACTCAAATCTTCTCCTTGTGATGTGCTTGGAGAAGCATTGTCATCACTTCTCAAGGGTGTTATCATACCTTCTTGTGGTGTCCCTTGTTGTCCTTGTCTTGGTGGAGGTGGTGCTTCTAATGAGGGATGTCTTTCAGCCATTTTTTCCTCATCTTCATCATAAGACAAAAAGATTTTTACATTCACTGTTTTCTCAATGCTTCTATCCCAAGCTTCTTCCTCAATAAATTGTACATCTCTTCTTATCATAAATTTCTTGGTGGATGGATTATACAATCTGTATGCTTTGGATTCTTCATTGTATCCAACAAATATGCACTTCTCCCCCTTATTTTCCAACTTCTTCTTTAGCTGATCTGGACTGTGTGCATAAGCTACACAACCAAAAACTCTCATGTCAGTGACAAACTGTTTTATGCCACTCCATGCTTCTTCAGGAACTATGTTCATAACACTCTTTGTTGGGCATCTATTCAAAATATATATTGCACAATGTACAGCTTCAACCCAATATTCATTTGGCAAATGTTTTTCCTTCAACATGCTTCTTACCATATCCATGATGGTTCTATTTTTTCTTTCGACAACTTCATTTTACTAAGGTGTATACCTTGCTATGAATTGCTTGTGTATCCCATTTTCTCTACAAAAACGCAGAAATTATTTGGAGATATATTCTCCTCCTTTGTATGTTCTTATGACTTTAATATGCTTCCCACTTTGATTCTCTACAAGAGCTTTAAAGTGGCATAATTTCTCAAACACTTCACTCTTCAACTTCAATAAATAAACCCATGTTTTTCTTGTGTAATCATCAATAAAGGTCAGCATATAGTGGTTTCCTGCTAATGATGGTGTTTGCATTGGTCCACACAAATTAGAATGGACTATCTCTAAAGGTGCCTTTTCCCTTATGCTCTTTCTTCATGGAAATCTTTCTCTGTGTTGTTTTCCCAAGATGCAGCCTTCAAATAGGCTGTTTGGATTCTCAATCAATGGTAATCCATTTACCAATCCTTTCCTATGCAGCAAATTCAGACCTCCAAAGTTGAGATGTCCAAATATCAAGTGCCATAACCAGTTTTCATCCTTTGTTTCTCTTTGGAATGTCTCTTGTGTTACTGCTGTCATTGCAGCTCCTTTCTTCAAATCTACTCTCATTTTGAGAGGAAACATTATGTTTCTTATCATTTTTACTTGTGCAATCCTCTGCTTGCTTGGTGGTATGTCCATGATGGTACATACATCATCCTCAAAGAATACATTGTAGCCTTTCTAAATGATTTTTCCAATGCTCAAAAGTTTACACTTCATACGAAGCACATAGTATACATCTGATATGGATTTCCTTTCTCATTTCTTTGTCAAAACACATACTCTGCATTTTCCCATGACAAATACTTTACTGTCTGTCCCCAATGTTACTTGAGACATTACATTTTCATCAATCATGGAAAACATAGAAATGTTTCCAGTCATATGGTTGCCACATCCTGAATCTAGAAACTGTATATCTTCATTTTTCTCTTCAGCCAAATTACATGCTAAAAATAAATTTTCTTGACTGATATTCTCTTTTATAAAATTAGCACTAGGTCTAATACCCATGTCACTATGTTTCTTCCTACATTCATTGGCATAATGCCCATACTTCTTACCGTAATGACATTGGACTTGGGATTTATCATACCTTTTTCCATGTTCTTGATTTTGTCCACCTTGTTGGCTACTACCTTAGCTTTGATTCTGACTTTTATTGTTGCCCCTTCCATTTGTACTTGAAGGGTTGTTTCTTTCTCTGTTTTGGCTTCTGCCTCTACATTTTCCTCTGTAGTTTGATCTTCCTTGACATCTTCCTCTTCCAAAGGACATTTGGGTCTTGAAGGCATGCTCCAAAGATGAGTTTGTCGTTATGATCAATCTTTGTTCATGTGTCATCAATGATGCATTAAGCTCATAAATAGTAAACATTGAGAGATCCTTTGTCTATTCAATAGTTTTATCACATCAAATCTTGAGAGTAAGCTCCTCAATACTTTCTCCACTATTATTCTTTCTTCTATTGTCTCCATGAGATCTCATTTGGGTGACCAACCCAATCAACAATGTGAAGAATGCATCTATTGTATCAGACTCTTTCATGCAAATAAATTCAAAATCTCTTCTCATTAATTGAAGCATTGTGTCTTTACCTTCTCCATACCTTGGTAGGCTATCTCGAGGGTATCCCATGCATCCTTGGACTTATTTTTTTCTGCAATTCTTGGAAATATTATTTCATGCATTGCCTGATAGAGATAGAAGAGGGCTTTTGAGTCCTTCTTTCTATTATTCTTTAGAAAATCTTTCTCTGCCTGTGTTAAGGCATTAAAAGCTTGCTCATCTGTCGGTTCTTCTAAACCATCTTCAATTATCTCCCATAAATCTTGAAAGGCAAACAAGGCTATCATTTTGATTCCCCAATAATCATATTTCTTTCCATTGAACTGTGGGAGTTGAGTATTTCCCATACTCATGATTGTGTTGGCTCTTGCCATAGCTAGCTTACTAAACTATGCTAAACTTGACTGTGTTTCTTAAAAAAACCTTCTCACTGCTGAGAGATAAACTCTATCTCTAAAAACTCTTGATACTTCTTCTTTTACAGTTCTCTAAACTTTAATCTTCAAAGAAACACAAAAACATGTTTTGGTAAATACTCGGCTTTTCTGAACTTTCACACTGCTGGACAAAACTTCAACAAGATACTTATTCCTTCCTTTAGCTTCTTTGACAAATGTAAAGAGCCTGGACTAGCTTTGATACCATGTTGGAATTTCTGGTTATTCCTAACAATGGAGAGGAAATAAAATTCCTCTTTGAACATAGAGAAATCAATAGAGCAATGTGGACAGAGATGGATTAAAACACCATTTCATTACAAACTAAACTGTTACAAAATGAAATTTTCTTCAGAACTACTGTGTTTTGTATTTACAAAATGAGATGCTTCTCTTGACTGCTACAAATGCAGTGCTTCTTGCTCTCTGTCTTTTTCTTTGTTTTAACACAAAGTCGCACTATATGTGTTTTTTGTGCTCTCGGCATATATATGTTTCTTACACTGTCGTACACATTTTATACACTATTACAATGCTTATATATATATATATATATATATATATATATATATATATATAGATATATATATATATATATATTACTAAACATATATCCTAAGTTTCAATGCATAAGACTATCGCGGTGTTTACTAAAACAAATACATTAAACCTAAGTCTTAAAATTATAATCGCATCTATTTAAGCTCTCGTTGACTGTCAACCGTGGCAAGCCCTCTTTAGTTTCAGCAGAGTGTGTAGGAGCCTTTCTCGCCAGTTTCTTTGCCCCGCGAAACTCCTGTGATTAGTCCAGAGGAGGGAGGATGTCACCTCCTCCGGTGGGTCGAATTCGACCCTCGAAACTTATGGTTAATGCCGACGGAATGGAGCTAGATGCGAGTTCTTGGCTCACAATTCCAACATAAAACCATGCGACGTGGACTGTTTAATTCAAATCCAATGCGAGGAGTTAAGTGTGGTTGGTGGAGGGTTTATGGCGGGTAGGTGTGAGGATAAGAATGCAAGGGTGCAGAAGTTTAAATGTTGGAGGTTGCATGGTTTTAAACCACAGATTTGCACTTCAAAAGAGGCTACGACCTTGTAATAAAAAAAATGGATTTACAAGCGTATTAAACATATAATTCATTTCACGGTTGCATGCCAAACAAAATTAGAAGTTTTTACTGTTGTTGTCCTTTACCTCTCCCATCAAAATTTTAATTTTGTTGACCTTCTCCTCAATTTCTATGGGAATTAATTTCTAACAAAACTGGTCTTTTGATCTGTAGAACCCCATACATATTTCATTAATTCTTACTAATTCTCGAATGAAATGATATCTCATATCACTGTGTTTACTCTTCTTACGGAAAACATGATTTCTTGATAATGTGATAAAATATTTGTTATCACAAAAGAACTAAGTTGGTTCTTTCTATTCATACAACAACTCAGTGAAAATTCTTCTCATCCACTGAGTTTGACATGATGTTGTTATTCCTGGAACATACACTTCTTCAACTCATGATAAAGTGACAATGTATTGCTTCTATAATGCCAATTAAACTTCACCTAAACCAAAACTGCACATACCTAGATGTGCTCTTCCTGTCATCAATATTACCTACAAAGTCACTACATGTATATCCAGTTACTTTAAAATCTGAATCAGATGTATACAAGATACAATAGTTTCTTGTTCCAACGACATATCTTAAAATCCTTTTTCCAACTAGCCAATGGGTACTCTTTGGAGACTCCATTACACTGAACATTATATTTTTAAGGTTGGATCAATATCTGAACCGTGATCATCCTTAGTTAGTTTTGTACCAATTTCAATTGGGGTTACAACTGGCTTACAATTTTCTATCGCGAACCTTTTTAGTATATATTTTGCATACTTAGATTGACAAGTGAAAATACCATCTTCAGATTGAGTTACTTCAATGCCAAGAAATTATTTCATTAGGCCTAAATAAGTCATATCAAATTGTGTTTTCATGCTTGTCTTAAAATCATCTATTGAGAGATCTCATTGAAAATCAAATCATCAACATGCATGAACACAATAAAAATTTCACCTTCCTCGTTTAATTTTGTATACAAAGTTCGCTCACTTGGAGTCTTGATGAATCCATTCATATTCAGATATACATCAATTCTAATATACTATACTCGGGGTGTTTATTTCAATCCATATAATGTTTTCTTTAATTTGTAAACTTTATCTTCTTGACCATCAATTTCATATCCAAAAATCCATTTAAAAATGCAGACTTAACATTGATTTGATATATTTTCCATTTATTTTGTGCAACAATAATTACTATCATTCTCACTATGTCAAGTCTAGCTACAGGTAAAAAAGTTTCATTATAATCAATACCATTTTATTGACTGAACCCTCGAGCTACAAGTCTTGCTTTCTAATTTTCAATTTCACCTTCAACATTCACTTTAGTTTTATAAATCAATTTAACACCTATAGTATTTTTACATTCAGGAAAATCTACAAGTTCCCAATTATTATTTCTTTCTATATCATCAATTTCTTCATCCATAGTTTTTATCTAAGATTTTTGTTTCACTGCTTCATCAAAATTTACTAGATCATATGAAAGTAATGGAAAATTTGAAACTTGATATATTTCATCATTCTGCTCATACAATTATTTTAAACTTCTAGTTTTTTTACCTTTAATTTTATTCTTTAATGTAGCCATTCTAGGATTAGATTCATTACTCACCTTTGACCATGCTCTCTTTTGTCAACCATAACATGATGGTTCGACATGTTCCCGATTTCTCGGTGTTTTGAATTGTAATGGATTGACTCTTGGTGATTGACTTGCTGAAGTGCTTGCAACAGGTGTATATGGGATTGACTGTCCACCTTGTACTTCTTTCTCATCTTCATTATCATCTCCATGAGATAATACAACTCCCTCTGTAATAGATTTATCTATGCTTCCATCCCAAGCTTCTTCTTCCTTGAATTCAACATCTCTACTGATAATATATTTCTTGAAGACGGGATTATAGAGTCTATATTCTTTATATTCTTCATTATGTCCAATAAATATACATTTCTCACTTCTACAATATAACTTATTTCTCAATTCTTTATGAACATGTGCATAATCAATGCAACAATTTTTTTTTTAATTGAGATATATGACAACTCTTACCATTCCATGCTTCTTCGGGAACTCAGTCCTTCACTCTCTTAGTCATACTTCTATTAAGTATATAAAAAACACAAGCTATTGCTTCTCCTTGATATTCATTTGGTAGATGTTTTTCCTTCAACATACTTCGAGCCATATCCATAATAGTTCAATTTTTCCATTCATCTATTCCATATTGATGTGGAGTATAATGTGTAGTAAAATACTTCTTTATTCCACGCGATTGACGAAAGTCAATGAAATTTGTTAGCATGTAATCACCACCTCTATCTGATCTCAAAATTTTAATATGCTTCTCACTTTCCTTTTCAACCATAGCTTTAAATCTCTTAAATATAGAAATGCTTCAGATTTATGTTTCAGAAGATAAACCCATGTTTTTCGAGTGCAGTCATTAACAAAGGTTAAAAATTAAAAATTACCAGCCAAAGAAGGTGTTTGCATCGGTCCACAGAAATATATGTGAACAATCTCCAGTAAAGCTTTCGCCCTATACGAAACTCCAGATGCAATTTTTTTTCTATGATGCTTTGCAAGTATACAAATTTCACACAAACTCATTGGCTATAGAATACTGGGTAACCCTTTCACTATATGTTTCTTCTATAACAAATCTAGAAAACCAAAACATAAACAATTATATCTTAAATGCCATAACAATGATTCATCGAAATTCTTAGTTTTATAAGCATTCAAGGAGGGAGAAAATTCATTTCTCATTATAAGTGAAAACATCTGATTCTTTTCCATTTCTACTCTTGTTATCAACTGCTTGCTTGGATATTTGTCAATGATTGTACACACATTATTCTTGAAGAATACTCTATACTTTTTCTCTATGATTTTTCCAATGCTCAACAAATTTCATTTTAAGCTAGGCACATAATACACGTCATCAATTTCTCTTCTCTCACCATTTCTACTATAAACACCAATCACCCCTTTACCTTTGACGCATACCTTATTATCGTTAGCCACCTTTACTTCAAACTGAATACTGTTATTTAGATTGGAAAAAAAATCTTTATTTCTTGTCATGTGATTGCTACAACCACTATCTAAAAACCAAATATTATCTAAACTTTCTTAGTTACATTACAAGTCAAAAACACTGACTTCTTATTATCTTCAAATTTTTATGAGATGTGTGCAGATTTCTTACCAACATCCATCTACCTCTTCAAACACTTAGTAGAAAAATGGCCACATCTTTTGCAATAATAACATTGAACTTTAGACATATCATACATTTTATTTCTTAGATGTCAGGTTCTATTGTAACTCCCCCTTAAATTAGAAGGACATTGCTGAAATTTCTTTTCATGCTCATAATTATCTCACGAACGCCTTTGATCAAGGATCCTGGCGCCTCTTCCTTTATTACTCGATCTTCCTATACCTCTTCCTCTATTAAATTGCAACTAATTTTTGAAGGAATTCTCCAACATGATATCATCATATCTTGACATCTTGGATTCATGTGCAATCAATGAACCAGTCAACTGTTCTATTTGCATTTGACTTGTGTCTCTGAACTCTTCTATGGATACAACAACTATTTCAAATTTCTTTGGAAAAATTTGAAGGAATTTCTCGATCACTCCCTTATTTGAGAGGTATTCTCGATATTGTCTCAATTGATTAACAACACTCATGTATTGATTCATAAAATCATCCATAGTTTTAATGTCTTTCACTTTCGAATTCTCAAAATCTCTCCTCAATTTTTGCAGCTTGATATTTTTTACTTTCGCTACACCTTGATAACAGGGTTCAAGAGTGCCCCAGGCCTTCTTCAAAGATTCTTCATTTGAGACTTTTGAAAGAATCACGTCATCTAAGTTTTGCTGAATAAGTCCAAGATATTTCTTTTCTCTATTTTTGTTCTCTTTCAACAACATTCATTCAACATTTGTAAGAGCCATCTCTATTGACTCATTAGCAGGCTCTGGATACCCATTAGTAACAAATCCCAAAATATCATGAGAATGCAACAATGCTCTCATTCAAATAAACCAGGAATCATAACTTTTTTCACTTAAAATAGGAATTAACTGAATATTGGTATTTGAAGCCATTTTTCTCAAATAATCGAAATCTTCAACTGAAAATTAAAAGAAATTTTCCACTTTATTATTGTCTCTTACTTCCAAATAAACTATATAAAAATGACCAGGAAACATGTCTTCAATACTGAGCATAATACTCTTTAAAATATTTTCGGGGAAAAAAAAAGTCAAAACAATACCAAAGGAAATAAAGAATTTTTTCTTTTCTTCTGCATACACTCTACTCCTTAAATTCCATAGAAAAAAAATGCAGAAATAAAACTTTAATGCAAATTCAACTTGAATGTCACTAAGATTGGGTTTTCTGATTGGGAATTTCACAACACTACCTAACTGATAGTTTGTGCAGAATAGAGATTATAATCCAATGGTTATAGAACAGAAAACACCATAACCAGAACTGAGAAGACAAATATTCAATCACACTACCTAAAATTTTAATGGATTCTATAATATTGATCTCAAATCTTTACCCCAATGTTTTAGGAGTTGAAAGATAGTTTGTGCAGTGGAAAGATAGTTTGTGTAGAATAGAGATTATAATCCACTGCTTATCGAACAAAAAACACCATAACCGGAACTGAAAAGACAAATATTTAAGCACACTAACTAAAATTTTAATGGTTTCTATAATATTGAATCTCGAATCTTTACCCCGATGTTTTAGGAGTTGAATTTTTTTTTTTGGACGCCAGGATATGTTGATCATTTCTCCTTAGTCACTACTTAACATTAACAAACATAGGCGTATACTCTAGCAACTACACACACCTTGGTAATAGTTCTTGGAGCATCACACAAATCTCTCAATGATTTATTTGATACTACTATGCAAAATACATATTTTTTTCCACTTCACTGACTTCTAACTCATGCGCTCCACAAATCACAGAGTTTTACAATCACTCAATAGGTTGTGTCTTTTGAGATTATCTACATCTGATACCAGATGAACAAAAACAAGACAACACATAACACCAAAACAACAAAAACAAGACAAGACACAACACCAAAATGCTACGACTGCTAAATTACACAGAGAAATCTCAAACAGAGAATGCCATGCATGCTATACTCTTTTATTGTACACTCTTCCTCAACATATATATTTATAAAAAAATCTAGGTAGTTTACAATAATTAAAATATTATTTTTCTCTATTGGTGTTTTCCATTTCGTTTTTGTAGGGTGGTGGTGACTCTTCGACGTTGGCCCTTTCGTGGTGACTCTTCGACGTTGGGGGTGGTGACTCTTTGATGTTGACCCTTTCATTTTCGCACGCAGTGGTTAGTGGTGACTCCTCGATGATGGTTGTGAGGCGGTGTTGGTGAAATAATTATGCTTTCATTCTAGTTCCCCCATTAGTCTATACTATCCTCAAAAGTGATCATTCTATGTATTAAAAAAATAATTGTTTATAAGCCGAAAAGCCATAAACCGAGAATAACTATAATTACCTAAGGGAAAAAAAATATTATAAGGTAGAAAGACCATAAGACGAGAATGATGATAATTACACAAGGACAAAGTTAACTATTGAACCCCAAGAACTACGAATTCCATGAATAATAAATTTAACTAAAATGATTTTAACCTCTAACCCTAATGTTTTCATTACAAAGGAAGAAAATGCTACTACATAACATGCTTGGGACAAAAACCCTAGTAGGGTTTGATGGCCAATAAGACCTGTTACATAAGTAATGCATTAGCAGGGAACTTGGGAACTTCCCAGAAGAAGGTCGAAATACTCACATTGGGTGGAATTCATTGGAAAAAAACCTGCAATTTAAAGAGGAAATATGATTAGTCAAATAATCAATTTTAAAAGCTGAAAACCATCTAACTAACAATGCATTATAAAGAAACAACGAGAACTATACTAGCTTTTAAATGGAGATAAAAAATTTTATAAACCCTGCAAGGCAGCTAAGGAGGCAGAAAAATTAGAATAACCCTCAAGTGCCATTTAAACTGCAACTAAAATTGGATTGAGTTTTCAATTCTTTTATGAGGAAGCCATGTTGATTGTCAATATTCCTCTCTACAATTCAACAGAATTGTTCCTGTGAAAAGAGATACTTCCATGGGTGCCTGACAAAACTAAGGGCTGAGCCACAAATAAGTTTTCACCATTAATGAGGAGGGCAAAGAGATTCAACAATAAAGGATTAAACTCCTAGGATTAAAATCTCTCAGTACATATGTTACTTGAGCCCTATGGTGAATATTTGTAGAGCTCCATCCTCCAAAGAGCTAGGGCTTGAATGGATAGTGGCGGAGTGAGGGTAAGGGCGAGTTTGTTACTATTGTAACTTCCCAATACAAATACAACATCCAGGAATTAACCCTAAGTTTCCATCATCAGATGGTTGCCAACAGATACAGCAAGGAAGATTGTGACAACTATTGTGCCAATAGTGGGAACTGCAGAAGTTTCCAACGGGTTTAAACTATGTTGTAGGATAACAAATTAACCTTCAATGTATGTATCAACTTCTAAGTTAATATATATATATATATATATATATATATATATATATATGATAAAACATATAAATTCACCCACGGGTATATACGTTGATCGTGAAATAAAAAACAAAAGTTATATTGGGTAATTTTGATGTGTGAGGAGGTGTTATCATGGTACAATATTATATGAACATTTTGATTATAGCTGGATTTCCTGAAGTTCCAGTGGAATGCTTAGCTATTATTAACCCAGAAACTATGGTGGGATATTTTTGAAAAACATATAACTAGCACTTGCATCAAAAGGGCGCAAAGGCATGCCGATAGAAGTGTAGATGAATGTAAAGCTACCCAGAAGTAGCACTATAGGAAAGAAGGATGTGGACGTGGAAGGAATTAGGAATCAAGAGACTAAATTATTGGTAAAGTAGATATTTTCAAGTGGATAAAAGTGGATTGTAGAAACTGCAATATGTTAGTTTTTTATCACGAAACTCATAACTAGATTAGAAGAAATATTTGAGGAGACATCATTGTGATGTTTTATTATCTTTTTTGAACAACATCCTGGAGATTTGATTACCAAAATGTCTGGATGAAGTTAATGTTTGTTTAAAAAATAGAAAGACATAGTTGCAAAAACATTCGACCTTCTACTTCAGTTCTCAAACAAAATTGAACAACATTACGTAACATGAAGTGGTAGTAAGAATTTTTTTGGATTTTCTTGACGTGATGGAAATAATTAATCCATGGAGTTATTGTCACTATGGCATTGAAATAGTCCTAGATCACAATCTCTATACCGCCTTTCTAAAATATACACAATAGTGTTTAGTTCAATTAGTAATTAGTTAGTTGAGATGAATTAAGGTCCATGATTTATGGGTTGTTAATGATTATTTCAATCCAATCCCCTTTTAGAAAAGCTATTTGTGAGATAGAAGTTAGTCATAATTAGTAGTCAAAGAAGGATTCCATTATTATGTAAGGAGATAGATCCTAGCTTATTGGCCATGTATGGAGAAATTTGGTGAATTGTTTGGCTGAGTTTGCTACAAACCATATTTGTGGCTTAAAACTTGAAAAAATCTTTCCTGATTATGAATTGAATTTATATACTAGTCAAAATTTATAGTCTTCTTTCAAGTGATCTATAATTCATAATGGTTATCAAGTACTAATTCTCTAAACTACGGATGGCAGAAAAACCTTGTAATTCTCGCACTGTTTCTAAATAAGCCAAATGTGGTGCCTAATAACTCGGTTTTCATTCATGCAAACATTTATAAGCTAAGCTCTTGTTGTGAAGGTGGTTCCTAGCCACTCATTCTTCATCCCCACAATTTTTTGTTGCACTAGTGTTTATTTTATAAGAAGCCACTTGTGACTGTAGTGAAAACGCAAATGAAAAAACCCGTTACCCAATGGACCTAATAATATGATGCTTTCATCACCATTACTCGGTGCATTACCTATAAGGACGGGAAAATTTTCTAAAAGATGATATGGACTAGTGAAAGGTCACACTTTGCTATGCATTTGGGTAGATGTAATGGCCATCACCAAGCTTCAGAAAAACATGCGTTGGAGTTTGGAAAGTTTTCACTGACACGACCACTTGTGAACCCTAGAAGGTTTTCAGGTTCAATGAGTTGTTGTATGCACCCTTGAAAGGAGACATTTTGTGTTCAAAATTCAAATCCTGCTACTTTACAATTCTACTTATTTTAATGATGAGGGACCACTTGAACATAAAACCTAATATGCTGCAATGACGGATAAATGTTTTGAACGCCAATTCCCATTAAAATAATCATAATCCAATTCACAGAAACAACACATATTGCAAGATATATCAATTTCCCCAAAAAGAGAAAAAAATAAAAATGTTGGCCTTGTATATTAAATACGGTAAGTTGGTGCTCGGTCTTACCTGACAACTGACCGGTGTTCCAGCTCGAAGTCCATCTTTTGCCAGTCACAACCCCTTTCCTCCAGCAAAACTTCCCTGGGCTTGGCATCGCCAAACAGGTTCACCTTCTTCTGCCTGGGGACCATCGTGGATTCGACCTCCAGATCTCCCGATGTAGACGACCTAATAGATGAAGGTTGTCGACTATCAACCACATTAAGTTCACCACAACCTCCCTCTTTTTCTATACTAACTCTTTCTTCCCCAAAATCCCCATATTTATCTCTAATAAATTTTTTGTCGTATTCATCGCTTCCAAATTTCGCAGCCTCACCTAAATCCCCCTTCTTCTCAGCTAGTACATTCTCAGATAGTGAGGCACCTCCAAATGGGTCACTTTTACTAAACCTAATTTTCTACTTCGTCGGCTAACTATCAAGGGCTAGATATTTTACTAGTGCCATGGTTATGTGAGTGGATAGAAAACAACGCCTCTCCCCATGTGACTTGACCCCTTGCCGTATGTCCATGGTCTTCTTAGAGGATGCCCAGTCATCGACATAGTCACCACAAGTGGAAGGAGAAATATGATCGAATTCCCTTTTCTCTCTGACCTTCCTATCCCAAATGCCTCCTCCGACCACTACTCCTGGAGCTCGATCGTCAGACATATTAGATGCATTTCTTTCTGAGGACAAGAAAATGGTAGTGTCCAAAAGAGGGCAAGATCGACCCCCATGTCCAACGTATTGGCCCATGGAAATCTCTGAAATGCTGAAAGTTTGATTCTTATTCTTCCGATGTTTGTTAACGTTGGTTGTTGCAGCCACTACCTCTGCTTCTTCTCTCTTTCTATTTGGCCTCTTCGCATCCGTCTTCTTCAACCCAAGTTCCAATCCATCCATGGATTTTTTTCGTGGCCATTTTAGTCTAAAATGAAATCCAGAGTAACCCCAACGATATTAATTCCCTTTATGACTGGTAATGTCAAATTCAAATATGATTTAAGTGCAAGAATGTGATGGAGATACTGCGAGTAACGAAAATTTGGGGCTGAGAGAGTTAAACACTGACTGAGATGAGAATTTGGGGCTAAGAGAGTTTAACGTAGAGTGAGGTGACAGGTGATACTATTGAGATTTTGGAGAGTTATTAAGGACGATGAATCTCAACAGTGTTACCAGAAGAAACCTCATAATAGAATGCCTATTGACATAACAATAATAATATTTTCAAAACCCCATAACATTATTGTAATGTTATAGTGTAATGACCCATCAATAGAAATTATAAACTATCCATAAGTTAATTAAATGAATCGGCGTGCGAATATTACAAACACACTAGATAGGATAATATTTGTACATTATTCAATGTGGAAACTATTAATAAAGAAAGTTTGGACACCTTCGAAGCGTTAAGTATAACACTGTGTTAGGAATTCTAGATAGAATAATATTTTTAAATTATTCAATGTGGGAATTATTAATAAAGAAGGTGTGGACACCTTCGAAGTCTTAAGTATAATAGTGTGTTACGACTGAATTCCTGACCAACATACAAAATTGTTTTTACTGGGGTAATTTAAGGATGGAGATGTTACCAATATTTAAGTGATACATAATTATAAGCCTTGAGGGTAAGGTTAATTGATGGAGTTTTCCATGTGGGAGTTTAGGGGTTATAATTCATAATTTAAATTTATTTATTACTATATTATTTAAATATTTCATATGAAAAAATATCAAATAAAAAATACATTTATAATAATAATAATAATAATTAAATATTAAAAAAAATTGTTTTTATATTTTTATATTTAATTTAAAAATAATAATTATATATATATATAGTTTTTCAACTTTCAATTATTACATCTTATTAAATTTGATTTTTTTTAATATATAATCTAATATGAAAAATATATTTTCTTATAATATTAAATTAAAATAAATAAAATAATATATATATTAGTTTTTTGAAAAGTCAATAATAATGGATTTCAATATAAAAAATAAA
Organism: Pinus albicaulis; assembly: GCA_034641835.2. NCBI lineage: Eukaryota > Viridiplantae > Streptophyta > Pinopsida > Pinales > Pinaceae > Pinus > Pinus albicaulis. Next base: position 147,894 of record JAXQQM020080760.1, on the reverse strand, counting down.
TATTAATAATAAAAAATCTTTTTTAATATAGTCCAAAAACAAAATAATTCAAAATCAAATATAAATAACACAATTTTACTACAATTTTAAAATCGAATATAAATAACATAATTTTATAACAATTATATATATATAGATAAAGTACTTTATAATAAATAATTTTTTTATTTTTTCTATAAGTTATTTATACTTTTTTATATTTTTTTTATAAGGGAAATTTTTAATTTCTTCATTATTTAATATGGAATTTACACATATAAAGAAATATTGATATTATAGTCCAACATGAAAAGATGTCAAATTCCTTCCATGCTCAACATAGAGTTGAGATAGGTCATGTAATAGATGGTGATGTGGTGTAGTGTTAAGGCACTTTGTTATGTTAAGGTCATGTGTGGCCCAACCAAAGTGTGAACCCCAAGGTACTTGACCAACCCCAAGTGATTTTTGACCACTTTGGTATCCCTAGTTCAATTTTTCAAGCCAAAGATTAAGCATGTCCTCATCTCAAGACTCACACAAGTTATCAAACAAAAAAAATTATATTTCAATGCCAATGTTGAGTAAAACATAAACTATGAATATTATTGTGCCTACACTTAGTCAAATTACATAAAAACAAAAACAAAAATTAAATTAAATAAAAAGAACATTATTGGTTTTTGAACTTTGGGTTTTGACAACCCATGAGTTTTCCCATGGTATTGTTCTTTAATATAGTCTATTTATGAACATATTATTGTGCCAAGACTTAGTCAAATTACATAAAAATAAAAATAAAAATTAAATTAAATAAATAAAATACATTATTGGTTTTTGAACTTTGGGTTTTGACAAGCCATGGATTTTCTCATGGTATTGTTCTTTAATGTAGTCTATTTAAAGACATAAATTTCCAATGATATTTCATGTTTTCCTTGAGATATCACGGAAAACTAATGGTTTTGTTAGATCTGTTTGACTTATTAATTTAGTTAAAATGAGATTTTTTACAAAGGAATTGTGTGTTAGGTATTGGGTATGTGACCAAATCAAATTCAAAGTTGTTTGAATCAATGGTATTTGTAATCCATGAAATTGCCCCATGGTATTGAGCCCATGGTATTGTAATGAAATATATTTACGCACTGAGAGGGGCTCACCCACACAATATGGGAGAGATGTTGGAAAGTAATATTTAACATTTTCACTGAATCAAATTACATAAAGTAAAATAAAATAAAAATATTAATGTAATGTAATGTAAATCTTTTAACTTAGTCAAAATAAAATATAATAAATAATAAATAATAAAGTAGAAATAACCCTATAAAACTAAAAAAAAAAAAAAAAAAAACGACCCATGGTATTGAGAACCTATGATATTTACCTATGGTATTCATGTGAAATATAATCTATTTCCTTGAGGCTTAGTATATCCATAATTAAAATGGTTTTAAGTTGGTATATAAAATATAAATTAAAAAAGACTTGGTAAAATTAAATAAAAATACCGCAGATCGCACACCAATTCACAACTGCAGCTGCGTCTTCAGATTTGTTCGTCATCTCTCGGTCGTCGCGTGTTCGAACCCTCTTTGTTCTCTGTGGCTTTTTCTTTGTGTTAAAATCCTTACGATTAAATAATTCCCGAGCTTCGATCTCTACGGCTTCAACTCTGCAGTTTTCGGGTCTCTGCCACGGATCATCTGAAGCCAAGTTTCCGAATTGTATTCTGAGCAAGTCGTGGCTTTGTTAGCATGATCAGGTATTAATAAGAATATAATTAATTGCTATCTGAAATCTGGAATTGAAGTGCGAAGTCCTGTAATGAATTTTACTAAAGAAGTATGAGGGTCCTATTTATAATAGTCCCAAACTATTGCAGCGAAACTGTTGAAAGTATAAATAGAAGTGTATGGTTATCTCTTCCACAGGGTTCGATAGCATCTCTTCCACAGTATGGCTCCCAGCATAGCGAAGATAATTTTCAGCCCTGTTTTTCCTGCCTCTGAGAGTCAAGCTCTTGCCTATATTGTTAGTGAGGCCCCAACTCCCACTATGCAAGTGGTCAAGGCCTCACTAGACGAGGCCTTAAAGTTTTCTAAAAGTGCCTTAATCTTCTGGTTTAATGGCTTTTTGCCACGGCTAACAACTCTCCATAGTTGGATTTCGGAGGTATGGAAACCTATCATTTATGATGAAATTAATATCTACCCCTGTGCTAAGGGTTTCTTTATAGTAGATTTTGAAAACTCTGAAAGTAGACAATGCATTTTAGATTTTGTCCCTTGGTTTTGGGAAAACTCGGGCCTATTCATGAAGCCATGGAACCCATCATTCGATCCCTCAACAACAGTCATAACCTTAGCACCAGTTTGGGTCAGATTTCCAAACCTACCTTTGCATCTCTGGAGTCTCTCCTCGCTAAAAGCCATTGGAAATGAAATTGGGAAATTTTACTGCAGGTGCCTAGAAACAGAGGAATATGTCAAAACCACCTATGCACACATCTGTGTAGAAATGGACTTCAGTGTCAGTTTCCCAGCTGAAATATTCCTAACAAGAAAAGACTATGTATGGAACTAGAAACTTGAATATGAAAGTGTCCTCTTTAGATTTCAATCATGCTTTGAGATAGACCATCTAGCCAAAAATTGCCCAAAAGTCTCCCAAGGAGCACAAAAGGAACATTACACTATCATCAAGTAAGAATACTCTCCAAAAAACTCTGAATCACAAGAAATCAGGCAAGAAAGAAACAACCCTCAAGACAAGCAGGGAGAAAGCCCCGCCCAACAACAAAAAAACGAACTCAAGAGCCCCTCAAGCATTAACAATTATGTGGATTCAAATACCATGCAAAATAAATATTCATTTAAAAGCAAAGAAGATCTCCCAGATCCCGAAGATAAGACATCAGTGTCCCAAGAATTAGAAGAGATGAAGGAGTTGCAATATAAAGGAAGTTGGAATACCGTAGAGAAGAAAAAGAAAGCTACAACACCAATCTTGCCAAGAAATACGAGAATCTAGACAATTAAGAACTAAGAAAACTATAGGTCTGATAGACCAAAGTTTGGTCTCAGTGGATGTTAACCATCATCGTCATCATCATCATCATCAATAAAAATATTGTTATAGGTCAATTTGGGCATCATTCCCAATGACCTGGTTAACTGGGCATCATCTCTAGGACCAATGTATAGGGTCTATCATCCCCTAACATTTCAATTGTTATATGCCCTAAGACAAAGAACAAGACAGATCAATCAAAGACTTTCATCTGCAAAGGTTTCCAAGGTTTGAAGTTTATAATATATCATATGAAATCTGATCAACGTTGCCTCTAAAGGGACTATGTGTGTTGCAGATGCAGGTATCCCCATGCAAGGCTGCTCTGCAAAGCACTTCCCAACATCTATGGGTGCGTTGGTCACATTGGGAGCGAAATTCTCATTGTTCTGGAATCTCCACTTGCCCAGTGCCTTCTGAAAGAGTTCACATGTGTCAAACTTTGAATCCATGTGTCCATTTGACGTCTACAAGATTGGGAACATGTCTTGCCTATTATTGGAAAGTCGTTGATTGTAAAACTACCTCAGCCTCTTTATAAATTGAGCACATATCTTAGTGTTTGATAAGGAAAAATTTGTGTAGAGAAATGCTGGTGGATTTTTCATTGAGGAGATTGATTTGAGTGACAATTTGCTGGAGATATTTGCATTGTAATGAGGTTGGGATGCTGCTAGAGATGGTGACAAAAAATCAGTCATTTGGTTGTAACCTCCCCTTCTATCATTAATAAAGAATACAACTTATTTTTCCCTATATGCATCTATATTAGCTTTGATTTTCCATATTGCAAGATCTTAGTTGATGTTTATGGTTTATGCTTTACTAATTTAGAAAAATAACTTGAATAGACATTTGTATTATTGCTATCTTCTGTTGTTTATTGTTAATTCTTGCAGGAAATATTTTGCACAGCCGGTTGGCATTTGAAGCTACAATGGAAGCGATAGAACGAATTATTTGGACGCGCTTGGATTCCAAGTAAGCATCTAATCCATTCTATGTGTATGTTCTTAGTTAGAAAAAGTAGTCATATAGTCTTTAACCTGTTGTTCTAGATTAGCTCCTATCTAGGGAAGCGTGTTTTATCCGTAATTCACAATTCTTTCCAACAAATTGGAGACTCCGCTAGGGAGATTACTCTTTATCCTAGGTGTTTTAACCTCTAATTTTCTTTGTTTATTCACCTAGTAGTTGTTACTCATAAATATTAGGCTTTTTAAGATCAAAATTTGCAAAATAAGTGTGTTAAACAGCTGTGTTTTTCCTTTGACACTGCGCCCAACGAACTCTTGGAAGGACACAGTGCTTTGCATAGCATTGTCTTCCTTTCAGGCCTGTGTTGCAAAGCACTGTCTCTCTTTAGAGAATTTTTTGCATCCTGAAGCCATCCAAATTCCCTTGAATTTTTCTTTGCAGTTTGTTTCAGTTTGTTTGCTAATGTGTTTTGAAAAGCCTGAGCCTCATATTGACCAGTGAATTCATCTACCTCTTCCTCCTTTGAAAGAAATTTTTTTCAATGTTTGTTTAAATCATTTTTCTTTATCATTGGCAAGTTAATTTTAAAGTATTTTTATTGTCGCATTAGATCCATTTTCTTTTTAAAAAGGAAATTTTCGTAAAATCTTTGTTTCCTGATAGGAGAAATTGTTGTTTCATTCCTCATTTTTCCTTCAAAAGAGAAATTGTTGTTTGTATTCCTCATTTCTCAAAAGTAAAAGGCATTTGATTTTGTTGATTTAGTGCACTTAGTTTATTTTCTGTATTTATAACATTAAAGGAACTAAAAATAAAATCTGCATTTTCATGTAGTGGTTTGTGTGTTTTGCAAAAAGGAACAATTAGGAAATCTACATTTAGTTTTTGTTCTTTGATTTATTTTCTCGCAAATTGATTTCTCTTTCCCTCTAGTAGCTAGGATTTTCATTGAAAAACTAAAAGTGAAAGATTTCTTATCATTCTTAGTTGCATTTTAGGAATTTTCCAAGACATAATCGCGGTGAAAATTTGAACGGAAAATTTTTAAGCAAGATCAAAATAAAATTAATCTCAATTTAACTAACAAAGCATTGGAACCATAATGATAACATTTAGAAGGTCTAGGCTAGGGACGTGTTCCGGCATCATAAAACATAGCAGCTGTTGTTAACTTGTCTGTGATACATTTTGAGTGTGATACCTCACTCCACATACCTAAGTATATCGTAGCTCGTCCACATATTTTCGGGAATATTGGGCAGTGTTACAGTACGATAAGTATAAAGGGGTGCTCTCAATGTTCGGGTTTGCATCAGACAATGCTAATATGGACTTGGCCCTCCACATAACTTCAGGTATATTTGGGAGGACAAATTTTAGGTGTTATCCATCCATAGTGAACCGAGTCGGCCGCCTTGTAAATTGTGATACACCAAACACATCATTCGGGGAGATTTCCTGCTCGTACTTCTTGGTTCGCCATGAGGTATTTTGCAGTTAACAGTTTATTGGTAAACCCTTTTGCCTAGCATTACCCTTTTATTTTGTTTATTTTTTTTTGGTTAAAATAAATCAGTAATCATGGAAGAACAAAATCCTTTCCCCTGTCATTCGCATAGACTAGTGTTAAAACCACCTTTACCACCAGAAGTTACTTCTACTAGGCGAAGGCAATCAAGATCTACTGAATCAAGTACAATTCATACCTCTGGTGAAACATCATTTTCTCATAAAATAGAGTTAGCTCAAGTTGTTTCTATACATCCTGGTTCGTCTACTGTTGCCTAAATAGAGTCTTCACATCTACCCCTGGTCATGATCCATCCAATTAGTGAGACCATACCTCCTGGACCCAATGTTGTTCAACCAGAAATTGATCCAAATCCTGTCTCTTCTTTGCTAGAACATCTAAATCTTGAAGTCGTACAACCATAATTTTTTCCTACCTTGGTCATCCCACAAAGTTCTGTAGCTATTGAGTCTCCCATATCACACAGTCAACCACCTAAAATATACGTTGGTCCTGACGGTGAAATACTTCCCCCTGGTTTAATTGTGATTGAATAAATCCCACAAGACGATACACCTTTAATTCCAACCCATTTTGGGGAGGACCTTAACCTGTACGAGTCATTTTCTCAATCCACACCATCTACTTTTGTTGATCCTACTCCTTTTCAAACTCCCATTGATTCAAAAGTGTATACATTTGGTCAAGTAACCATGACTGAACTAACATCTTCGGTTGGGATAACTGTTCCAATTACATCAAATCCTGCCCTAGCTACCCCGTCGATGTTCAAAACTTCACCAAAGTCATATTTTTATGGTGGCCCTTTGGTCCCATCAGGTTACAAATCATTATCTAGAATTTTCTCTGGTGCATCTTCAAATCCATGGACTTTACCAATGTCATCATCTGGTATTTTAACTGGTAATCCTATAGTAAGTATTGAACAACTTGATTCATTATACACATCTTCAAGGAAATATCAAGCCGGTCCTTCTGGGTTTATTCCTTTAAGTACCATATCAACTGGACTCCCAACATTTGGAGAGCAATATTTTCTGTCTTCTTATCCTTCTCATGCTGGGGGGAAATCTTTGGTCACCCAATATGACAGTACTCCATCACTTTTTGGTCAACCTAATGTCAAAATGACTGTTTGTCAGTGGCAGCCCACTCTACCTATCCAACCACAAAAAATTGTACACTCGTATCAACCAATTCAACCTATTACACCCACATCATTACCACTTGTTAATACATCTTTACCCATGTTACAGAATCAAAATGTTGCAAAACCTTATCAAGCGGGTCCTTCAACTCAATATCATCAAATGTTGGGTCCACATATTCCAAATCCTTCGGTTAATTTACAATAACCTATATCCGGAATCATTTATTCACAAGCTGGTTTACCATTTTATGGGATGTCACAACCACAAATCGGTTATACCTATCAACCAAATTCAAGCCATTTTAATTTGGGTTATAACATTTGTGGACAGACCCCTTGGAAGCCACAGGTGCAAATTCCTCAAACTTCATTTCAACAAGTATCATATCCAGGTTTTGTTCAACAGAATCCTCAAGTGTTTACTTTTCAAAGCAACCCCTATCTAGGTTCCCAGCAACAGATTCCTTATGCTGGTGCTCAAAGGCCTGTTGCTCAAGCAATTCCATCTTACCCTGCCTATACTCAACCTGACCTAAATCAACAGTTGCCCTTTCTTGCAACTTTAGAGTTACCAGATTTAAATCAGCTAACTAACGATCCAATTAATTATGCTCCTTGGTGGTCGGTGATACCTCATAAATTACCCTCAGATATTCCTAAGTTCAATGGAAACCCTAGAGAATATTCGTCGACTCATGTTATGACTTATCATTTATGGTGTTCATCAAATTCCTTGAATGATGATTCTGTTTGACTACGTCTTTTCCAGTGTATGCTCACAGGTCTGTCTACAAAATGGTACATTGAATTACCTAGAGCTTCTTTTGATAATTTCACAACCCTAGCTACTATCTTTTTGACTCATTTCCAGTTACCCATTAGATATGAAACTTTAATGGAACTCTTGACCAATTTCAAACAGACTAATGCTACTCACATCTCTAATAATATTCATGAGTGGTGTCGTTGTTGTCGAATGGTTAAGACCTTTGTTTCAGATGAGCTCCTTGCTGACTGGTTCATTAAGTCCATGTTACCATCTATAACTGAGGATGTGGCTAAGGGTGGCGCCATCACAGAAGAGAAAGTTATCGCTCATGCCCAATATTTAGACTTGATTTATACTTAGTCTGGCACACTCTATGAAAAAATTACTAACGCGTCGAGATCCAATTTTATGGTTCCTCCTCAATTAAAGGACTCTCATGCCAGAGACGGCTTGATAGGCACTGCAAGCACACACCACACTACTGCATCTAATCCTGCTCATGCTTCTGAAATTAATGCCATGTCATTTGACAAAGGCAAAAGTGACAAGCAACACAGAAGTAAGAAAAAGGGGAAATCTAAGAAAAAGCAAACTTCTAACTCGTAGGAAAGATCATTTGATCAATAGTCTGGACCTTAGAAACCTCATTATCCATGCATAATCTATAATGAGGAACACTTTGTTATGGATTGTCCTCGCCATGCTAAAGTCTCGAAAATCATCAAGACTTCCCATGCGTCAGCTGTGTTGACAGACCCATTTCCAAATCCAGACACAAACATGGTTGCTATGGATCCATCTCCTAGTTCCCAAGTGTTAATGTTATCTGTCACAAAACCTTCAACAAATATTTTTGTGTCAATGAGAAATAAATATTATGGTATTCAAGCCACTGATCAACCTACTACCTCGACAATGAATCCATCTATGGAATCAGTACTTCCTACTTCTATTCTTGAATTGACAACTAAGCCACCAAAGGGAGTAATTCATAAATCGACATATAATCCTCTAGCAAGAGCTACACAAAATTATAATATAGTTGAATATTTGGCTCAATCCCCTTCATCTATGTATGCTCTTGAGGTATTACAAAATTTTCCCTCCAAAAAACAGGATTTATTGTTGGCTATTGGTGGAATTGATCCGACTGATTCTAATCTTGTCGTCTTTAATCATACGAGCTATGTGCCATAATTACCAACAAAATTGGCATTCTCCATACAAGTAAATATTCTCAATCACCTCGTTCATCACACTATTATTGATGAGGGAGCATCTACATGCATTATGTCTCTAAATTGTTGGAAGTCACTTGGCTCGTCGCGCTTATCACAATCATCAATGATGTTGAAGGCATTTGATGGACGTACATATAAACCTTGTGGTATTATTAATAACCTGCATGTTGAACTAGGGGGGAAAACAGTGAATATTGATGCTGAGGTTTTTGATGTACCCCTTGACTATAATATATTACTTGGAAGGCCATGGGTATATGCAATGACTGCAATTTTTTCTACATATTTTAGAATGATTACCTTTCCACATAAAGGTACAATCACAGTCATTAATAAACTATCCTTCTTTGCCTCTGCTCTACAGGTAACAAGAAGCATTCCGTTCATTCACATACCCCAACTAGAACTTTAGAACATTGGTGTTGGACTCTTAAAGGATTCCACTGTAATATTCCCAATTTTTTGCAGCTAATGGGAATATTTCATTTTCAATTCAGTTTTCTTAAATCATGAATAAAAGTGTAAAGGAGAAACTCTAAAACTCCTAATCAGAAAAATAAATCAATGCCCAATGTGAACATGGAAAAATTTGGGCCATTTCAATAAAATACACTTAGGTGTGAAAAGGAATGAAGAAGGTTGACTGGGTCAATAGGACCAAATCTCAGCAGTGTCCAGATACATTGAACCTCCTCATTGATCAACGCAGTTTAGATGGAGACCCTCCATGTGAAAAGGGTTAACTCATTGGAGGTGGTTTAGGGATTTCCAAACCCTAATTTTATAAAAGAAAGAGGAAGGCCACAAGGAAAGGTTGTTGAAGATAATTCGATTTTGAGATTGTTTGGGCAATTCAAAATATCTAGTTGTTTAGCTAGAGAGAGGAATTTCTCCTCCTTCATTAAGGAGATCTTGAAGGAGTATGTTCTGAAATGCCTCACATCTAGGCTTTAGGCAAGGATTCCTCCTTCATCACAGCATTATTGTTGCAACAACATAATTCTATGTTGCAGGTTGTTGTAGTGAGGGGTTTTCAACACCACTTCCAAATCTAGTTTTGCCGGAAAGGGAGCATTCCTTTCACTGGAATATTAGTGACGAAGAATTGAGCTTCAGTTACAGATATTGGCATCAGGCCAAAGGAACTTCCAACATCAACTGTGCATTATACTTTAGAAACTGTGTTATTTTCTAGTGCATTGTTGCAGCAGGGTTTCTACCCTAGCTTGGTGCTCATTTCCTTGAGGAAGGGCCATCCCTTCTTCCGGAAAGTCTGTACTTCAGCCCTCTTCTATAATTTTGTATATTTAAGCTCATATATTCAGAGTTTCAGTGATTCTACATTTTTCAGATCCATATTCTGCAGATCTGATACTTGTATTTGTTCTTTCATGAAATCCCCTTGCTGGGTGATCTATTTGATGTATAAAAGGAGCTGAATCTCCATTTTTCTTCATTCTCAGTCATAATAAACTTTAGATCTAATGTTTCAGAGATATTTTTTCTAATTTCTTCATAAATTACACTCTGCATGCTTCAGCCATTTTCTGCTACTCAAAGTCATGGGAAATCATCATTTTTAAGCATATCGGGGGATGGAGGAACTGTTTAACATAGCTATAATGATTTTTTTGAGCTTAAATTAGGATAATAGGTCCCTCATGACCTAATATAAAATAACCTCCCGTAATTTCCCTTAATTTTATGCATATTGTTTAATACACCTATTTTAGGGTTGAAAACACTGCTTTTCCTCACGTTTTGGATCCTAAATTCAGATCTAAGTTGCTGCTATACTTGAAATCAGTTTTTGAGTGTATATAAGCATATTTTATGCATTTATATCTCTCTACACTTTCAGTAGAGCATTTTACTTTGCTGCAGCCCCTCATTGGGCCTCCTCTTCAAGATAACTAGGTGTGGGAGATCTGTTTAACCCACCTAGTCTTATTTTTTTCAGCTCAAATATTGTATTTAGTTTGTAGATGGTCTGATATAAGTAATCCAAGAGTAATTTTCCTGTTCCAAAGCATATTTTTTTGAAAATTCATTTTTCATTGTATTATTCATTAGCTGTTCCTAAATAGGAATATTACAATGGTATCAGAGCGAGATCTTTGGTTCAGCCTGTGGCTTCAAGCCAAGTTTTGAATCCCTGAAGGAGTAATATTTAAAGCTCTATAGACAGAGTCTGCAGATGGCCAGGTAGCCTCTAGATCTCATCCTTTTTTCGAAGGTGACATATCCAGTAAATGCCCCTGCAGTCAATCTCTGGAATAGAATTTCGATACTCCTGAAAAGGGAACTTTACAGCAGTATCAGAGAAGAGAAGAGAAGAAAAAAAGATCAGAATGATGGAGAGGATGATTTTACTCTCATCAGTGTTCAGATCTAAGAAGAGCCTCTCCAAAGAGGTAAATCAGAAGAGAGAAAGAAGATGCACTGAGACTCCTGGAGGGTTTCAAGAAGAAGAAAACTGCTGTGAGACCTGCATGAGGTTTCAAGAAGAAGAAGGAAGCCCCAGCACTTCCTATTAGAAAAGTAGAAGACTGGAGAGTCCTATATCTCCATTTTCACCATATGCTGCTAAGGTGCTTACATCTAGAGAAGAGTTACTTGCATCTTTGCAAGGTAGTCTTGATCTCTCAACATATGGAGACCCATGCATGAATCAGGAGATGCATGAGGAGTAGAAGGAAGATGCCAGCGCTAGTATGTTTGAAGAATGGAGACCATCATTCTTGCTGATAGTTGGAGGCATCATTGATCCAGATGGAGGAACTCTTGTGTTCTGTCAAGAGGTTCCCACATATCAGTTGATCCAAGGTATGCATGAAATCTTAGCACATATTGTTTCAATATTAATGCATAGCCAAGGATTAAATCAAAATGCTTATTTGAAGCAAAGACATGTCACAGCGCAGAGGACCCTTGATCTAATCAAGGATGAGACTGGAAACTATCCCTATTCATCATTGTTGAGCTACATTCAATCTCTTGGGTTGAGATGTAGGGTCTCAAGAAATTGGATTAGTACTATCCTATGTTCAATGACTGATTGTGAGATCGGTAATGAAACTTTCTTTGAGACAGTGCATGCATCACCTTGCAGATCTATAGCGATGTCACTTAGTGACTGTGACAAAGAGGCTTCATCTCTCTTGGAGCATTCTAAAGGCAGCTTCAACCTTGAAGCAGTGGAGAAGAAGAAGATGAAGAGTAGACATCTTGAGATGAGAAGCATTTTCTCCCCTCTAGATGACACTCTCTCAATGAGCATGCTATAGCTCAAAGAGAGACTTCTACTTACTGCAGATTCAAAGCCTCACTAGTTTTGGAAGGCCATAGATGGGAGAGAGGTCTCACTAAGAGATCTCAACAGAGATGCATTTCAATATTTCATGAGATGCAAGGTTCTTCATTGGTTCAAAGGAGATGGTATTCTACAAAGGGAGGATGCCATGATTATGCAGCACATCACTCATCTTCCATATTGGAGTGAGTGGATGAGGATGATGAGCAAGAGATCACATGATCACTTGCAGACATATATGGGCTAGCAAGCTTGTTTACACTGGTTTCCCTTGGAAGAATCTTATCACTCTCCAAAGGCACCTATTTCTCTGATCTATGCCTTGAAGAATGGCCATGAAATGAATAAGGAGGCATGGCAACACTGGTTTCTTTGGGTTAAGCATGATCACTACCCAAAGTTTCTCATTCTCTCATCTCATGCTTTATGTATCATTAATAGAGTATATGAAAAGGAAGCGTGGTTGATGTGGTTGTTAAAAAGAGAGTTTGGACATCACGTGTTAAATCTCATGTCCATGTATTCACCCATGTTTGAAATATGTCTCATTTATCCACATGTATTTCTGTTGGAGGTATGTTTCATGCATGAACTTTGGCTTGGGAGGAGGAATGACTCCCACATGATGTGGTATGAGGGAGCTTGTTTGTACTATGTTGATGAGACATTTCACATGTCCATCATTATGTTATTGCTCCGTGATCCACATGTTGATAAGGCAAGAGGGTTGCAAAAGTCCTTGTTGCTATGGCTGCTCTTGGGTGAGTATGGTTACTCCCCAATAGCTCATCATTTTCTGAATCATGCCTTGGATTTCAATGATATGTTGCAACAAGAGAACACATGTATAATTTTGTTTCACTTGAGGAAGTATGGCCACCACATGACATCTCCTATGTTTATGTGTTTTGCATTGTGTAAAATTTGGCTTATTGATCTCATGATGTGCATTTATGATAATACTTTGTATTGGGCTAATGTGACATATCATATGTCCATTAGTATGGTTTGTTTTCATGATGCACATGAGGAGGAAAGAAGGCAGCAAGACCTCTTGTTGCTTTGGTTGCTTTTAAATGAGTATGGTGACCACCCCATAACTCATAATTTTCTGATTCATGCCTTATGTATTAAAGATAAATTGCAGCAAGGAAGGGCCTGTACATCATCTTTTAGAAATCTTGGCTTTCTCATCTTACATGGGGGAGATGGAGGATGGTAGCAAAGGGCCTTGCTCTGGTGGTTATTATTAGGAGAATATGGTTTCACATCTTTGTTTACCCATATTACCCCTTCCCTTCTTCTTTTGCATAACGCTGGAATGATGGAGTTTGGATCCAACAAGGCCAATAGGGCTAAGAATGAAAGCATAACAATGCTTAATCAAGTTCATAAAACATGGACGGAGGAATGTTCTTGCATGATGAAGCTTTTCCTTTATGGAAGGAGCTACTTTATTTCATGTCTCTCATGTGTTTATGATGATTTTTTTCATCATGTAATTGTCATTTTGTACTTTCATGATAAGAAGAGGACATCTAACCTTACAGTTGGAAGTCATCTCATGCATTTGTGGAAGACATATTTGGAACCAAACATACATGACCTATTGCAGCAAATGGAGGAAGCCTTCCTTATGTGGATTCCATTTGGAGGGGAATAAATAGTTTGCATCTACAATAAGAGTTGCTTGAGGGCAAGCAACATTTTTCCAGGGGAGACTGTAATATTCCCAATTTTTGCAGCTAATGGGAATATTGCATTTTAAATTCAGTTTTCTTAACTCATGAATAAAAGTGTAAAGGAGGAACTCTAAAACTCCTAATCAGAAAAATAAATCAATGCCCAATGTGAACATGGAAAAATCTGGGTCATTTCAATAAAATACGCTTAGGTGTGAAAATGAATGAAGAAGGTTGACTGGGTCAACAGGACCAAATCTCAGCAGTGTCCAGCTACATTGAACCTCCTCATTGATCAGTGCAGTTTAGATGGAGACCCTCCATGTGAAAAGGGTTAACTCATTGGAGGTGGTTTAGGGTTTTTAAAACCCTAATGTTATAAGATAAAGAGGAAGGCCACAAGGAAAGTTTGTTGAAGATAATTCGATTTTGAGATTGCTTGTGGAATTCAAAATCTCTGGCTGTTTAGCTAGAGAGAGGAATTTCTTGTTTAGGAATTCCTCCTCCTTCATTGAGGAGCTCTTGAAGGAGTATGTTCTGAAATGCCTCACATCTAGGCTTGAGGCCAAGCTTCCTCCTTCATCACAACATTATTGCTACAGCAGCATAATTCTGTGTTGCAGGGTGTTGTACTGAGGGGTTTTCAACACCACTTCCAAATCTAGTTTTGTAGGAAAGGGAGCATTCCTTTCACTGGAAGATTAGTGAGGAAGCATTGAACTTCAGTTCCAGATATAGGCATCAGGCCAAAGGACCTTCGAACATCAACTGTGCAGTATACTTTAGAAACTATGTTATTTTCTAGTGCATTGCTGCAGCAGGGTTTCCACCCTCGCTTGGTGCTCATTTCCTTGAGGAATGGACATCCCTTCTTCCAGAAAGTTTGTACTTCAGCCCTCTTCTATAATTTTGTATATTTCAGCTCATATATTCATATTTTTATTGATTCTACATTTTTTCAGATCCATATTCTGTAGATCTAATACTTGTATTTGTTCTTTCATGAAATCCCCTTGCCCGGTGATCTATTTGATGTATAAAAGGAGTTGAATCTCCATTTTTATTCATTCTCAGTCATAATAAACTTCATATATGATGTTGCATACATATTGTTTCTAATTTCTTCAAAAATTACGCTCTGCATGCTTCAGTCCTTTTCTGCATACTCAAAGTCATGGGAGATCAACATTTTTAAGCATATCCGGGGATGGAGGAACTATTTAACATAGATATAATGCTTTGTTTGAGATGAAATTTGGAGCATAGGTCCCTCATGACCTAATATAAAATAAAATCCTGTTATTTCCCTTAATTTTACGCATATTTCTGAATACCCCTATTTTAGTGTCGAAATCACTGCTTTTCCTCACCTTTTGGATCCTACATTCAGATCTAAGTTTATGTTGTACCTGAAATCAGTTGCTAAGCTTCTATAAGCACATTTTATGCATTTATATCTCTATTCACTTTTAGTAGAGTGTTTTACTTTTCTGCAACGCCTCATTGGGCCTTCTCTTGAAGATAACTAGGTGTGGGAGATCTGTTTAACCCGCCTTGTATTATTTGTTTCAGCTAAAATCTTGGATTTACTTTGTAGATGGTCTGATATAAATAATCCAAGAGTCATTTTCCTGTTCCAAAGAATATTTTTCTCAAAATTCATTTTTCATTGTATTATTCATGAGTTGTTCCTAAATAGGAATATTACATCCACTTTAATGGGAACCTTTCCTTTTCTGCCGCCCACGAAATCGGTAGAAATTGCAAGTATAGAGACCTGCTACATGATCTATTCCCACTCTATCTAGCTTAAGGGAGAGTATGGGTGATTCTGATATTTCTACGTTGGATGAGTTTCTGCTGCCCAACCCTATTGAGATGACATAGAAATAAATCTATCTAGCTTGGGCGGAAAATCTGAAAGAAGTGTAGCCGAGTGTTTGAGTTGATCGTTCCTTGGATTTTGGTACTCCATCTGATCCATTTTCCTCAATTTTCTTGACAGATGAGAATATTTTGGAAGCCATGATGTTAGAGGGAGAACCATGGGAATATTATCATGATCATTCCCATCTTCCGGATTATGAAGAAAATAATCTTAGTGAACTATATCACCCATCCATCAAAAATTTCTTTTTGGATTCTTTTCCCATTAATGCAATCAATTCCGAGCGAAATCTTCCAAATATTGAAGATCTATCAATATTTCGACCAAACATGGTGTTGTAGAAAATATTCATGTCGGTGTATCTTGTTCTCCATCAGAACTCGAATCATATCACTCTCTCTTTCATGAATTCCATGATTTATTTGCTTGGTCTTACGAGGGAATGCGAGGCATAGATACTAGTATAGTTAAACACACTATTAATATGTATCTTGATGTCAAAATGGTGCGTCAACGGCTTCATCCTATTCATCCAAAGAAAGCCGCTACCATCAAAGCAGAAGATGAAAAACTTATGCGTGTTGGTTTCATATACCATGTTACGCTAACTGAGTGGGTTTCCAATATAATTTCTGTCATGAAATAGCAAGGAACCATTAGAGTGTGTGTTGATTATTAGGATGTCAATCTTTCTTGTCCAAAAGATAACTATCCTACTCCTTTTATCGATCAGATTATTGACGATTGTGCTAGATGTGAAATCATTTCGTTCATGGATGGATTTCCAGCTACAATCAAATCAATATCTACCCAGATGATCAACATAAGACAACATTCATCTGTCCCCGGGGCACATTCGCTTATAATAAACTTTCGTTTGGTTTAAAGAACTTTGGGGAAAATTTTCAGAGAGCAATGGACTATGCTTTTAATGACATAAATCACATTGTTCAACCGTATCTAGATGATTTAATAGCACATTCACGAAATTGGACTTATCACCCGATGCATTTGAGAGCCATTTTCTTACACTTTCGACACTACAAAATACGCCTCAATCCACATAAATGTGTGTTTTGTGTTGGTTCTAGTCATTTTCTTGGATTCTAGTCTCAAAAGAAGGAATTCAAATCGATCCATTGAAGGTTCAAGCCATTCTTGATTTTCCTGCACCGTCAAACTTACTTCAAATACAAAAACTTCAAGGAAAGGCTAACTTCCTAAGAAGGTTCATTCCAAACTACACTGAAATGGCTAAAGGATTTACTCGACTTCTGAAAAAAGGGGTTCCCTTCCATTGGGACCAAGTTTCGCAAGCTTCTTTTAATGCTGTCAAGGACACTCTTGTCCGAGTGTCATTATTTTATCCCCCTAATTATCAAAATGATTATTTTCTATATATCATCATGACTGAAACGACTATTGCTATGGTATTAGTCCAAGTAGAAAATGGAATTGAACATCCAATCTATTATTTGAGTTGTAATCTCAATGATACAGAAGTAAGTATTCATATGTATAAAAGCTTGCCTTGGCAGCTGTTCAAGTTGTCCAAATATTTCGCCATTATATCCTACTCCGAAAAACAACTATAGTTTCGGATTGCAACCCCATGACTTATATATTATCACATCAATTGCTAGGGGTCAAATATTCAAAATGGATTGTAATTTTTCAAGAATTTGATTTAGAATTCATAAAATTCAAGTCAAAGGAGTCTTTAGTCTTGTCTGAGCTTCTTTGTGATCTTCCTTCTGATAGTATTGCAACTACATCGGAACCATCAATTCCTAACGAGTCTCTATTTCTAATCGGATCATTTGATCCTTGGTATGGGGATTTCATCATTTATCTCCAAAACCAAACTTTTCAACCTGATACCTCTCCCTCTGAACAACGACGTATTCGATACCAAGCCAAATATTATCTGATCATCGACGATACACTTTATCGTCGTGGTGTCGATACCATTTTAAGGAGGTGTCTCACTCATGAGGAGGCCGAAAAAGTGTTAAATGATTTTCATGCTGGGGCATGTGGTGGAAATTTATCTGGATATGCTACCACGCAGAAGATACTCCACGTCGATTACTTTTGTCCTACTATTTTTCGAGACTGCATCCTCGCGGTCAGAAGTTGTCATGCATGCTAGATTTTTTTATCGTAAAATCTGAAAAATACGAGTGCCAATGCATCCTATTGTCTCTTTGGACCATTTTTGAAATGGGGTATTGACTTCATGACCTGTAACCCTCGTTCGTCTGGGGGGCATAGTTATATTATTATCACAGTCAACTATTTTACCAAATGGGTCGAAGCGATGCCTACATTCAACAACACAAGATAGACAACTGCATTGTTTTCTTTAATCATGTT
This sequence comes from Pinus albicaulis, assembly GCA_034641835.2. NCBI lineage: Eukaryota > Viridiplantae > Streptophyta > Pinopsida > Pinales > Pinaceae > Pinus > Pinus albicaulis. The sequence goes on along the minus strand of JAXQQM020080760.1, from coordinate 129,912 downwards.
ATTGCACAATTTGGGGTCCAACAGGTTATAGTTACAGATCATTGGAAGAATTTTTGCAATCACATGATGACTAAGGGTGGAAACGTGAAGTTGGGTTACACTTTTGTGAGAATCGGCGTGCGAAATTTTTTTTCAACAATAGTTCGGCTGAACATTTTACAAAGTTCAGCCGAACTTTGTAATAGTTCGGCCGAACTTTCTTATAAAGTTCAGCCGAACTCGTGTTTCCGTTTAGATTGACGGCACACTGACGGCGCGGGCAAACAGAATTTTTGTCAGAGATTGGAAAACCGGCAACAAAAGTTCGGCCGAACTCAAACTTTTTCTTTTAAAATAGTTTGGCTGAACTATTTTCTATAAATAAATTGCCCGCGAATGTTTGTGGTTTACCGTTTTCATTTCGCGCGCTTTCACTGTTAGTTACTATTTTCGCTCCGTTGCCGCCCTGGTGCTCCTGCCATCTGCCCTAGTGCTCCTGTCGTCTGCGCTTGTCGACTGCTGCGTCGGGTATGTTACGCTCGAAACTTTTTTGTGCTCCGAGGGAAAAAAATGTATTAAAATTTTGTGTTGTGTATGAAAAATGTATTAAAATGTATTTTTGTGTTGTGTGTGTCGGGTATGTTACGCTCGAAATTTTTTTGTGCTCTGAGTTAAAAAAATGTATTAAAATTTTGTGTTGTGTATGAAAAATGTATTAAAATGTATTTTTGTGTTGTGTGCGTCGGGTGTGCATCGGGTATGTTACTTAAATCCCTGCCTTTGCAAATCTGCTACGGCTTCCTTAGCAGCATTCTGTGCTTCCTTCTTGCGGCTGAAACCAAGAGGGGATTCATATTTTTTTCCATTGATTGTCACACTGCACTTAAATTGTGGAAGATGGTCAGAGCCATCATTCACAATGTGGTAGAAAGGAAATGACAAAGATTTCTTCTGTGCATATTCTTGGAATCCGTTCTTAAACATTTAAGTAGGAGGCACCCTATCAAGAAATGAAATGACAAGAAAAAACAAACCAAATAAGTGAACGTTTTCCTACTCTGAGTAGAGGCCCTATGCACTAGAAAAACCTAACTACTGTTTCCAAAATTATCGCCTAATTTGTCTTCACTGTTGAACTTATATAGTTCCCTCCATGACCACCCTGGATATTAACGTTTTACTGGTTTTGACAATGTGTAAAAAATCTGAAAACGCTCCAGTTAAGGCCTTAGTGGGGAGAGTATCAGATCTTTACCCACACAAAAGGATTCACATAAAACACACAAAAATTGAGAAAATGCATACATTTGAGCGTTGTTAAGGAAGCAAAGCATTATGATATGAATTAGTGGGGCAGAGCAATGACTCTCTAAATAACCATTACAGCATATTTTATACATCATAATTAAATAGTAAATTACTCCATTGCCCTCATATGTATGCATGCAATGTAGAGTTAATTACAGTTCAGTTTATATTTGGAAAATTCTAATTTAGTGTATGTTTGCCTGTTTTTATATTTAGTAAATTAAGTGTTTATGGTTGGATCATTGTGAGATATATATGAAAATAAAAGGACCAAAAAACAGAAACTCAGTAATTATGTATGGAAAAACTTTTATGAATAGAAATTTGTTTTGTGTACATTTGTTCCATCCTCTCAGCCTTTCCATTGATTATCATGCTAGCACTTTGTAACAATGCTTCTAGATGACTCTGTGAGATCCACAACGTTTTGATGTGGTAGCATCTGAGATCTCAACTCTGTAAAATTTTGAAGTTGTGTCTTCTTTGAATTTTGTTAGCATGGTGTTGGCATAGTGTTGTATAAGAAGGAAGAAAAATGCTTATTTGAAATTTTGATAGTAGAGGTTTCAATATATTTAAAATATTAAAAGGTATTTTTTAATGAATAATATTAATTTATATAATTATTGGAGTAAAATTAAAATTATTTAACAGTTTTTATATTATCATTCACAACAGTTCATTATAGACATATTTTATTGTTAATTTTATTTATAAATAATAAAATAATAATTATTTTGCAATTAAATATTTTTTTAATTATTATTTCGAAAAATTAAAAAATATTTGTTGTACTTTAAGAAGTAAGAGATTAGTCTGAATTTTTTACGATTTTGTTTTATGTTTAAAAAACACAAAGAGTTTTCATAGATCAAATGTGAGTATATGATAGATAATATAAGAGAAATTGTTTTTCATTTTCAACTCTTTGAGTGTGGCAAATGTATCAAATGCTTCCATCTCACATTATTTTGGGAACTGACCAATAGTCTTGAACTAATATTATTTTTAATATTATCAATATACTGCAAAATCATTTCTTACTTTATACCTAATCATCTAGCCAAAAACTAACATCAAGGATGCTACTTTATCTTAAAGTTTAGAAACCTTGGTAATCTTACTAGTCCCCAATATGCAAATTGTAATATTTTTGTAGAAATATTTAGATTTCCAATGATTTTATATTAGTTGAGATAATATTTTTGGCCATTTTTAAGGTAAAATAATGGTTTACTATAAAAGTTTGGCAAATCATTTTAGAAAAAAAATTAAATTGGCTAATCTTTTTTTGGAAAAAGCATGGAAAATTAGCCCACCTACTAATATTAGCCCCTAAAATTTTGCCTGATGTCATCTCCTCTTGAGCCAAAGGTGGGGGCTTTGGCTATAGTTAAAAGCAATTTTTTTGAACCTCTTGGCTTCGATGTGGTTCAACTTCCTTCTTATACATAAAATGCCTAGTCATAACCAAGTTTTAAATGGGCTAAAGGCTTGCTTCAATAGGAAGATGTGAGAGGGAGTAGTTTGAGAGGGAGGGAAACTCGTTCTACCTCTAGAAACTCTCTTTGGAGACTCCCAGCTACTCGCACTCTTGCCTGCAACATGCACTGACTAACTGGGTTGCATAGCACTACCACTAGGGAACTTGTTCTTGCCTCTTTTGCTGGAAATATTTGCCTCCCTTCTTGACTGGAATGTTGGAAACCTGCTCTGTCTTGAAACCCTTTATTGGAGTCTCTCTCTAGCTAGAACTGCACCTACACTCTGCAATTAGCCAAAAAACAAATTTGAAATATTTCACTAATTTTTTATATGATTGAAATTCAAAAACAGATGATTTTCTCCATGCTAGATGCAATCCTACCTAATAAAATGTATAGTACTAATTTTGGGAAACTCGTTCTACCTCTAGAAAATCTCTTTGGAGACTACCAGCTACTCGCACTCTTGCCTGCAACATGCACTGACTAATTGGGTTGCATAGCACTACCACTAGGGAACTTGTTCTTGCCTCTTTTGTTGGAAATATTTGCCTCCCTTCTTGACTGGAATGTTGGAAACCTGCTCTGTCTTGAAACCCCTTCTTGGAGTCTCTCTCTAGCTAGAATTGACCTACACTCTGCAACTAGCCAAAAAACAGATTTGAAATATTTGACTAATTTTTTATATTTAATTGAAATTAAAAAATAGATGATTTTCTCCAAGTTTTAATTGTTTAAAATATGATTGTTTGAGCAACTCTTTCTTTGGGATACAAGAAGGCTGAAAGATTTTTTTTCTTGTAGATTTGAAGCTCTCCATTATTATATAAAAGGTTTTTTTGCTTACATATATTTTTATGCTCTTTGCCATAGTAATGCCATAGTGTATGAAGTTTTAAATTGTTTTTATTATTTTTATTATATGTTGGATGTGATTTTGATTGAAAATGCTTCTTTTTTATTTATTAATTAAAAAAAAAATATTAGAAAAATTGTTGCTTTAAGCCTTGGAATTTACAATCAAAAATAGGAAATGTATTTATATCTAAACTATTTATGAAAATTTTAAATTGTTTGATTTTCTCTACCATGTCCGTTTTACATATATCTAGAATAATATTATTTGTAGTTTCCGGTTTTTTGTAACATTTTACTACCATAATCAAAATCTATAGAAATAATAATCTAACATTATGATATCTTGAAATGGAGCTAGCCAACTCAAATATAGTATTGCAAATCCCTGGCTAAGTTAGATGAGGAGGCTATGTATTACTTAGTATTGTATCCATATTGGGGTTGCAAGTTCTATGGGTTCAAAAGAACACTTGCAAACAAATTTTTTTCCATATGACCTCTCTTTTTCATAGATAAATTTCATTCTTTTAGCCATTACAAATTTGAGAAAAATACATCTCATAGAAGCCAATAAAATCTTAATAATGTTAAAATGAACAACACTAAATACAGGTGTAATATCGGCTCAACAACTAAATCACCAGAGCTAGTAGTGATAAATAATAATATTCTAAGATCTTCAAAATTCATATAAACAATTTTTACCTAAAATCACTAGATGGTGAGGCCCACAGCAACAACTGCAAAAGAAATGCAATATAACCAATCAAACTACACCAACAAAACATATGGTGTTGAATGAGGTTTTGGACTCTTTAGATATAAATGTACACCGTGGCAATAAGAAATGTAAGAAATATAAAAACATAATGAAACACAACGTAAGAAATAGAGAACATAATGAAACACACACATACATATCTCTAGACAATCAACACAATTATTTTTCTAAAATCCTTATTTGCTTAAAATAATTTTAGAAAAAATTAAATTAGCTAATCTTTTTTTTGGAAAAAGCATGGAAAATTAGCCCACCTACTAATATTAGCCCCTAAAATTTTTCCTGATGTCATCTCCTCTTGCGCCAAAGGTGGGGGCTTTGGCTATAGTTAAAAGCAATTTTTGTGAACCTCTTGGCTTCGATGTGGTTCAACTTCCTTCTTATACATAAAATGCCTAGTCATAACCAACTTTTTAATGGGCTAAAGGCTTGCTTCAATAGGAAGATGTGAGAGGGATTAGTTTGAGAGGGAGGGAAACTCGTTCTACCTCTAGAAACTCTCTTTGGATACTCCCAGCTACTCGCACTCTTGCCTGCAACATGCACTGACTAACTGGGTTGCATAGCACTACCACTAGGGAACTTTTTCTTGCCTATTTTGTTGGAAATATTTGCCTCCCTTCTTGACTGGAATGTTGGAAACCTGCTCTGTCTTGAAACCCTTTATTGGAGTCTCTCTCTAGCTAGAACTGCACCTACACTCTGCAACTAACCAAAAAACAAATTTGAAATATTTGACTAATTTTTTATATGATTGAAATTCAAAAACAGATGATTTTCTCCATGCTAGATGCAGTCCTACCTAATAAAATGCGTAGTACTGCTTTTGGGAAACTCGTTCTACCTCTAGAAACTCTCTTTGGAGACTACCAGCTACTCGCACTCTTGCCTGCAACATGCACTGACTAATTGGGTTGCATAGCACTACCACTAGAAAACTTGTTCTTGCCTCTTTTGTTGGAAATATTTGCCTCCCTTATTGACTGGAATGTTGGAAACCTGCTTTGTCTTGAAACCCCTTCTTGGAGTCTCTCTCTAGCTAGAATTGACCTACACTCTGCAACTAGCCAAAAAACAGATTTGAAATATTTGACTAATTTTTTATATTTAATTGAAATTAAAAAATAGATGATTTTCTCCAAGTTTTAATTGTTTAAAATATGATTTTTGAGCAACTCTTTCTCTGGGATACAAGGAGGCTAAAAGATTTTTTTTCTTGTATATTTGAAGCTCTCCATTATTATATAAAAGGATTTTTTGCTTACATATATTTTTATGCTCTTTTCCATAGCAATGTCATAGTGTATGGAGTTTTAAATTGTTTTTATTATTTTTATTATATGTTGGATGTGATTTTGATTGAAAATGCTTCTTTTTTATTTATTAATTTAAAAAAATTATTAGAAAAATTATTGCTTTAAGCCTTGGAATTTACAATCAAAAATAGAAATTGTATTTATATCTAAACTATTTATGAAAAGTTTAATATTGTTTGATTTTCTCTACCATGTCATTTTTACATATATCTATAATAGTATTATTTGTAGTTTCCATTTTTTTGTAACATTTTACTACCATAATCAAAATCTATAGAAATAATAATCTAACATTATGATATCTTGAAATGGAGCTAGCCAACTCAAATATAGTATTGCAAATCCCTGGCTAAGTTAGATTATTAATGTATTACTTATTATTGTATCCATATTGGGGTTGCAAGTTCTATGGGTTCAAAAGAACACTTGCAAACAATTTGTTTTCCATATGACCTCTCTTTTTCATAGATAAATTTCATTCTTTTAGCCATTATGGATTTGAGAAAAATACATCCTCATAGGCCAATAAAAAGCCTTAACAATGAATTAAACATGAACAACTATTAAATATGGGTAACCATGCAGCATCAAAACAAACAACTAAATCACCAAGGCTAGTAGTGATAAATAATAAACATTCTAGAATACTTCAAAATTCCATGTAAATAATTTTTTACCTAAAATCACTAGATGTGAGGCCCCCAACAACAACTGCAAAAGCAATGCAATATAACCAATCAAACTACATCAACAAAACATATGGTCTTGAATGAGGTTTTGGACTCTTTAGATATAAATGTACACCGTGGCAACAGGAAATGTAAGAAATATAAAAACATAATGAAACACAATGTAAGAAATAGAGAACATAATGAAACACACACATACATATCTCTAGACAATCAACACAATTATTTTCCTAGGAAATTCTTATATGGGAGACAAGCAACCCTAAAAATTAATGGTGCTCTAGACTCCTTTTTCCCTAGGAAATCCTTATGGGAGAAAAACAACACTAAAATGTAAACATGCTCTACTCTCTCTTTTCTGGTATGGAAAATATGTGAGTACAAAGAAAGAGGTAATCTCTTTAGAGTTAGCTAAGACTTTTAGCGTGTAAGGTTGCTATAAAAACTTAACTTCATATATTTTTCTCTCTAACTTCACACTCCTAGTTGTATTTTCAACTATGGAACAAAATACAATAACACAAAATGGAACTCTTATTCCTCCTAGTGGCCAAGTATTTAACATAGTGTGATAGCCAACTAGGTGTAAGATTTGACTCTGTGAACCATTAATGAGGTTTGTGATTTTAGACCTTTTAGAGGCTTGTTAAAATTCCACATGTAGCTAGCTTGCCATGCATGAGTAATGGGGCTAAAATGTCATTCTCTCATACCATGGTGGTCAACATGATAGGTCAACTTACTAAAGGCATAAATTTTGAATGAACTTCGTTTGATGTTTTTCTTGCACCATTGGATATGTCTTTAAGTGTAGAATAATGGTCAAGATTTCGGCACAAGGGATAATCATTTGACCCCCAGAAATGTCATTTAATGCCTCAAAATGTCTCCAAAAGGTTTTAGACCCCAATTCTCCACCCACCATTTAAATGACCCTACAAGTTGATTCTTTCAATTTTTTCACTCTATAAGCATCAAAATATATGACAAATAATATAATTATCCAATCTAGATCATTATTTAATAATTTTTTAAAATTATGAGTAAGATATGTACATCATGGAATTTAAATAAATAGCGTTAATTCATTGAACACCCTTGTACATGTTCCTTGTTGATACTTTGAAAGTAATACGTTTTGAAAAATAATTTGTTTATGGATTCTATTTTCCACATTCTCTCAACCATATCAAAAACCTTATTATAATATTTGAAACCTAAGGTCTTTCCCATACCAAAGTATGTTCTTTTAAAACATGTTTTCTTGGTGATATGGGTGATTTAGAAATGATTGGGAGAGCGAAATTCCTTGAATTTAATACATGTACAATATGTTTGGTTCATGCCACTAAGCCAAGAATTTTAAATTCAACTGACTTTTAATATAACCAACTAAATCTTGCAAAAAAGGAATAAAACAATTTATGTTAGGTTTGTGGATTTAGGTATTGAAACAACACACCATGATATTTCAAATTTAAAAATAATGGTTTGAGTCCTAGGTAACTTAGAATCCTATTTGTTTTCAAAATAAGGATGCACTCCCATTTGATTCCCATGATTAGGTTGTAATCATGAGGCTCTCGCTCAAGAGTGGACCTTCCCAAAATCTTGTGACGTCTTGTCACAAACAAAACCATCAAACTGAAAACACATCATGCAAGAAACATAGCTCGCTGACATATCATTTTTCTCCTTCAAAAAAAAAAAAATTCACATCATGTGAATATCTCCATGTACTCTTACATATTGGTGTACAAAACCATCAACCAAACACAAGTCGAAAAAACATGCCTCTTCAAACAACTGACTCTCAAGTCAAATAATAGCTCATGTACAAATTTCCATATTTGTTGCATTTAAGTGTCAACATAACTCTACTTTCAACATCTTGCTTCATGCAACATGCACCATACTTTGAATTTTCAAAGAAATTCATGAAACAACAAAATACATTCAAGGCCTTAATTAGATAAGAAATCTAACCATCTGCTAGCAAACCATTTCAATGGCGCTTGTTTTAGTTGCACTTCATCATCATGTGAATCATCCCGACCCTCATTCATTATGGAATCCTCTTTTCCATTCTTGTCGTTATCTCTTTCCACCTTCTTCAAATGTTTTGGATGACTTGTTGGATACAAAGTCCAACACTTGTCTACAAGGTGACCTTTCTTATGGCAATGAGTAATAAACAATTGCATCTTATTTTCAACATCATTTTCCTTGTCCAATGGGCCTTTGATTTTTTGCCTCATTTATTCAGAAAGTTTCAATGTGCATGGATATCTTCTTCCAACATCTATAAACATTATGGTTATTCAAACCACAAAAGGAACATGTGCAAGTTCTTTTCTATATCTTATGTGAATATTTACCATGTTTATCATAATCAAAAGCAATTTGATTAAAGGAAAATTTATACCTTGAACATTCACCGTTGTCGCCTTCTTGAGGAGGTGAATTTGATGAGGTAGTGGCTCTCCTCTGAATACTAGCAATGAGTTCAATGACTAGATAGAGCTTTCAACATCCTCTTCTTTTACATTCTCATTAGCTGCATGTTTATTAACATCTTCTTGCAAAGTGGGTGTCAAACTTTTCCATTCATCATGAACACAAACTTCACAAGCTTGAGGTAATGAAAATGAAATAAAATTCCTTCTTGGAACAACTTCATGTGCCTCCTTGGCTATGGAGCATTCTCCATCATGTTTTCCATAACCAAGACCCAAATAATTAGGCCTTTCCTCAACAACATTTGGCTCAACTATGCCTTGTACTAAGGTTTGGTTGATTTTGTCTTCCTATATTCTTTGTCAACCTCTTCTAGTGATTCTTGAAAGGTGGATACTTAAATCCTTCCTAAAAATTTGAGCTCTAAAATGAGAAGACATACAAGGTCATTTTAAGTCATTCTTCTATCCAATTATAAAAACCAAGTGAATATTTATACATATTGATTTATGTCCCATAAACTGTACAATATATGTGGATTTGCCTCGCCCTAAGTGAGATGTTTAACAAACATAATAATAGAAAAAAAATTAGTGTCGTCACCAAAATATGTAGCCTCTTCAAGGTATCATATCCTCTCATCAAGGTCAAGAATCTATTCACCAAAAATGTCCTATGGAAATGATGGTTTAAGAAACAAAACTAGACAAAAACCTTTAGTGAGAACAACAAAATCTAAAGCCTCTTCAAGGTCTTCAATATTCTCATAAAGTTAAATTACATGTCTTGATCAAGTCCAACAACAAAGAAACATTCAGTGACAACACCAAAATCTACAACTTCTTCAACATCTTCTAAACCATATTCAAAGTCAATATTATGTGCATCAAATTCCTCAGGAAGGTCATCAATGGAGTCATCAAAACTACTATTTCAAACTTCAATGCCAAAAATAAGTCGAAAGAATTCAATTTATCCTCCAAAACCTTCTTCTCTAAGCAAAGATAGCATGATGTTGTCGAGAAATTCAGTAATTCCATGAGGAAGTTCTATCAAAGTTAAAACAAATCCTTTTCATCCATATTTAATGCCTATTTTTTCAGGTGGAACACCTCCAAATTTTAGGACCACAATGACATAAAATATGTAACTTTACCTAATAGGTGTAGACCTAGAACCCCCAACTTTGCATGACATGTACAATTGAAGATCTTATATGGTAAGGAGTGTGAGAAGAGAGTCATGGTCACTGAGTTGAGCAAGAGAAATAGTTTGGTATGACAACCTTATTTGTGATAGGTCTAGCTAGCAGACTACCAAATTACATGGTAATGGCATTCAAAATGTGAAAATTCCCATTTCACTTGGAAATAAGATGGTAGAGAAAGGTATAGATGAAAGGAGATATCCATCTATGGTAAATAAATCAAATAGTTCTATCAATTCCACCTTGCAACTCTAAGAGACATTGAATTAAATTTCATCTCAAGACAGGGCTTTGGGAGGACACTCTCAAAGCCAACCTTCATTATGGCTTTGAAACACATGGTAAGTATCAAGACTTAGCAACCTTATTTGCATAATTTTTTTCTAGCATGGACCTTAATGTCATAGCCTTCTTTTGCCTAAAATGAATGCAAATTTCCTTGCAATTTGGCTATATGCATTATAGTGGAACATTCTTCTTGCAATTGTAATGTATATGAAGCTAATAAAAAATGACCGAAAATAGCTTATATTGCTCTGTTTTTGAAGATTGAAAGTAAAGTGCTTTGCTCTTACAATGAGATCAAACTATTTAGGGCACAAGTCAAATAGAGCCATAATGATGTCGTAGTATCCCACAACTCTAATTTAGTCGTGACAATGTTCTAAGTCTCGTTAAGCAATACTCCAGATCCTCAATGGGGCATGTTTGATGACAATAATTTGGGGAGTGAGAGAGGGAGATGATAGGAGAAAAAATTCAAGGAATCCACGAGAAATTGAAAAATATATAACTAATAAGGTGAAGACATTTTGTAACCTAAGAGAAACCTGTTAGGAAATGGGTGAAGTTGGTATTACACACCCAATTGGATAACCTCGAGGAGAAAACATTTCTCCCACTTTATTTTTTTGCATAACCTAGTAAGTGTTATTCACTAGCATGTATTTTGTAAAGGCCTTGACCTAGTTCCCATTCAACTCCATCCACCAGGTTGTAGAGGATTCCAAGCCTAATTTCATGAAAAGTAAGTTGGGGATGATCACATTGACCTGCTTGATGATATGTCTATGAAGATTAACTACCTTGAACTATTTTTTTGCGTAGGGAAAGAGACACATTCCCATGTCTGAGCATGAAAACATTATTTGATATTGTTAATGCCTCTAGTGTTTACTTCTACAAGTTCTATAGGCAGAGTCTGTAAAGGGCCAGGTAGCCTCTGGATCTCATCTTTTATAAAAGGTGACATATCTAGTAAATGCCCCTACAGTCAATCTCTAGAATGGATCTAAATAGAAGTTCTTCATTTTAATATCCATAAAACACAACAACTTTAAGGTAAACTATGTACATGTGTCATTTATCCCACAAACTAAAGTGTATAAGTGGTAAATTTTATACCAAGTGTGCTCCCACCATGTAAAGCACAATTTGGTGAACTTATCATTTTTATAATTTCTTTTTCGATTAAATTTAATTTCACACATGATCAATTATTGCTTTGAAAGTTGTGTTCTACATAATTTGTGTACACTAAATTACAAATTGATTTTTTGAAATCTATTTTGTGTAAATGTCGACCAATAGATATATATCATGGAGGATGAGCAACGAAGATCAGCTGAATCCCATATGGAGGTTCAGGGATCGGGGAATGTTCACGGTATTTAAATATAATCTTAAATCTCCATATATGTGTGTACATATGGAATTGATTTTATACTTTGTAATTCATTAGTTATGCTCAATTTCCTATTTTAATTGTCTCTGGAGAGTGAGAAAGATTTCTATCCTCTCGACTGTTAAGTTCAACCAGGTAAGTGGTGGTGGAGTTAAGGAAGAGATGTCTTATTCCCCGAAGGCCAATCAACAGCTGCTGGTTCTCAACAGGGTCATTTTGGGTCTGGTTCTCAGTAGCGTCATTATGGGTCTGGTTCTCAGCAGGGTCATGTTGGAGAAGATGTTAACCAACAACATTAAGGTTGCCATCAATTTCAATATTTTTTCATTAAATTTGTACAAATTTTTTTACACGTGTTTTTTTCTAATATACGAAATTTTATATATGTTGATCACGGAGGGCGAAAATGTTGAGCTAGTGGTCACGAAAATGAACAGAACGGCTACGCTACATTCAAGAAGAAGGTTGTCAACCCAACACAACTTATCCGGCTAAGATTACTGATATACCATGGGAAACCAACATGGTAGAATGCACCTTACAAAGGTGTGAAAGCCTTCATGAAAAATTGCAAAGAGATCTCGTGGCTTTGTCTCTACTTGCTGAGAGTCGACAAAGCCTTGAAATAGCTACACATTCATTAGGTGAAATGGTAAATGTGTATAGAAATCTTGGGCCAACGACTGATTCATTTGTAGAACTGATGAGAAAGAGAAAAGAAACAGTGATGGGTCCCGATAAATGGGAGGACGTCAAACAAAAAGTTACAAGAGCAGATGCCAAGTCAATGTTTAATATAAAGAAGGGCCAAAAATAAAAATGTTGAAGGTGCAGTATTTCAAGCACCCATACAAAGCTCATTATTTGTATGATCGGCATCTTGCGGCCTTTGGAAGGCTTCCATGGAACGATGAGGTTCCTGTTTATTTTGCACAAATGTTTTATGCATAATTTTTTTTGGGTATGGGCTTCCATGGAACAATGAGGTTCCTGTTTATTTTGCACAAATGTTTTATGCAGAATTTTTTTTCGGTATGAAACCCAACTACAATGACCTTCCTTCAGAATTTTTTGGTGCGGGGAAAGGTCGATTATATGACCGTAAGGGCACTAAGCGAGATGTGGAGTTGCCTTTCCCCAAGCCGCCATTGGTGAGTCGACCGTTTCGAGTCGAAACTGTGCGATCAGAGATGGATGTGACTTCTCAAATAAGTCGAGAAGGAAGGGATGTTATGATCGACAATGTTCATAGCAGATTGAGTGGAGTCAATCTTTGTTTAAATCAACAAAGAGATCGTGAAAATGCACATGCCAATTTTGTTTATTATACAGATGAGGAGATTTACAACATGAATGTTGAAGATCTCCAAACATATACAATAAATTGTTGCAATGGTTTGCAAGAACTAATTTTTCATGAGGAAGAGGGCACCAGAACGGTATGTGTTAGTGACCTTAGGGTTTGAAATTAATTTTACATATACATGTGTACAATTTGTAATAAATATATGTGTATGTACATGTATACATTTATTTATATGTGTACATTAGTCTAACAAAAATGTATGATTATATGTTAAAACACCATTTGCAGTTCTCAGGCATGATGCATGACAAAAATGTTAATATCATGTTCGGGACCTCCGGTTCAAATGATGCAGATGGGTCTCACCATCATGATATGTTGGAAAATATTAGTGTTTTTTAAGTGACTCTAAAATAAATAATTGTTGCCACACATGTACATGTATGTATCTATATAATTTCATAAAATGTTTTAATAGGTACCGATTTCATCTGATGTTTTTGGGATGGCGGTACCTTCTTCTTCCTTAGGAGATGTACCTTCTACTTCCTTGGGAGATGAGCCACAAGTATGGACAATTTTTCACAAGTTTAAAATTTATGTTTAAAAGTTATATATATATATATATATATATTCTACCTCAAAAATTTCCATTAAAAATTGATATATATATATATATATATACTCAAAAATTTCCATTACAAATTGATATATATATATATATATATATATATATATATATTGAGTTATTTAAAATTTTTTGAATTTAGGTTCCTATAGAAGATTTTTTTAATCCGCGGACTCTAGCTACGGAGATAGGAACATCCACAGCATTTGAACAAGTTGTCTTTAGTTCCTTTTTTTAATATTATTGAAAATAAGTTTATATATGTACACATGCATTTTCATTTGAAAGTTTTTAATATATATATATATATATATATATATATATATATATATATAACTGTACATGTATATTGTACAGTTTACCACCGCAGATGTTCTTATGGGAGAACCTGTTCATCAAATGGAGAGGGAACCTTACGAGGTATTGCATGATTTTTTTGTTATATTTTGTTTTTTACATGAAGTTCTAGATATATATATTCTCATTCATTTTTAAAACATCAAATTTTAATGTTCAAGTACATGTGCATTGTGTATGTAGGTTTCCCATTCATAGGATAGGGCGCAGACTGAGACCCTAGTAGGGAAGACGCTAGATCGGTCTCCATTTGATGGACATGATTTACAGTAGATTTGATTTCAAAATTTAGATGGTTTTAAAATTTGTTAAACTTGATACAGTTTGATACTTGTGAGATTTACAATGTTTGGACATATTTTATTACATTGTTATTATATAATTTGTTTTATTTAATTTTTGGATGGTTTTAGTACTTTTGGCATGTGAATATTTAATGTTAAATGTTTTTGTTGGATAGTTGAAGTATAATTGGCATGGCATGTGAAGTTTTTAAAACTCAAGTTTTGGATGGTTTCAATCTACATTTTGAATGTGATATTTAATGAACTTTAAATGTTTAATGTTTTAATGTTGCACAATATATTATATCAAAAGGTTTTTAAAACTTAAAGTTTTGGATGGTTTCAATCTACAACTTAAAGTTTTGGATGGTTTCAATCTACATCTGCACATGTGGTATATAATGTTAAATGTTTCTATTGGATCTAGTTGAACTATAATTGGCATGGGATGTGAAGTAAGGATCTATATATAATTTAAATTTTTTTAAACTCAAGTTTTGAACGGTTTCAATCTACATTTCACATGTGATGTTTAATGTTTTAATATTGCACGATATATTATCAAAATTTTTTAAAAATTTAAAGTCTTGGATGGTTTCAATCTACATTTGGCACATGGTATATAATGTTAAATGTTTCTATTGGATAGTTGTTCACTATAATTGGCATGGCATGTCAAGTAATGTTGCACAAATCCCTTTTGGATGGTTGAAGTACATTTGAAATTTTAAGATTGCTTTTGATCTCTCCATGTAGTTTTGTTTGAATGAAAAAAATTCCAATAGGAAGAACATAGCTTTTCAATGCAACTAACCATCTATCAATTGAGCTCTAATTGAAAATAGAGTTTAAAGAAGTAGATATATGTACAAATTATCCCTTTAATTTTGATTGGAAATATAAGTCTCTAGTACATATATAGTTTTGTTGAATTTGGGTCAATGTCGTTAATGCACTCAAATAGGTAGCCTTGTCGATTTATTTACATTGTTGAAACATTTTACCAAAAAATCCAACTAGTTTTTCATCAATGCACATAGAAAAACTACTTGGAACAATTCATTGTGCATTCTAGAACATATCTATCCAAGACAAGTAACATTTTTCATCAATGCACATTGAACGTATCCGACCATTGGACAAGCAGATTTTGTACGAGATTTTCAATCAAGATTAGAGATGTGGGTCAAATCCCACCAAAAGTCGGAGAAGTGCTTCGAGTCTCTTTTCTGAAAGAAATTTTCATACAAAACTATACTGCAGATTATTTATTTACATTTTGTCCGTACTTTTTACCAGAAAATCCATATAGTTTTTCATTAATGCACATAGAAAAACTAGTTCCAGTTAATTGCATTCTAGAACATATATATTGAGTACGTAAATATTTTTTCATCAATGTACATAGTAAAACTAGAAAAATTAATTTCATTCTATATATATATATATATATATATATATAACATTTTTCATCAATGCACATGTATGTATGTAAAACTACTTTCAGGTGATACTAGAGCACGTGCTTGTACCCAAACAATTTGTACATGTGCAAACACTTGCAAAAATAACATAAGCAGCTCAATTTTTAGTTGAGTACTAGAAGTTCTAAAACATATTTAATCCAAATATAATAAGTTGTTGAACAATTCACTCAAAAAAATTCTAGTGGAATTCCATCCTCAATAATCCGTTCATGATCGGATTTTGACATTTTCCATCTCTTAATTTTTTATTTTTTCTTTGATTGAACTTCTATCAACTTTATGCGTGCTGCACATGCCAAGTGACTATATTGAAAAATTATGGAATTAGGTTCATAGTCTTCAAAGTAAACAAAGTATCCACTTTGATGAGTTTGTTTGAAAAAATAACCTTTCAGTATAATAGACCCTCTGTCATACTGAAATCCGTGATCATCATAGTTTTATAATAATTTCATTTTTCGTTTAGTGCAACGCATCAAATAATACTTCACATTTTCATCATTATCAATAGGTGCAATTACAATGAAAACATCTCCTGCACAATAAAATGAATTTAACAAAATTATGCATATTTAAATTTATTTCTAGATCTTTAAATCATTAGAAAGTAATTCAAATGTTACCTTCTCTAACAAGATCAGAAACTCCATCACCATTGGATGATATTGTAGTTTCCTCTGATTGCATTTCTTCAAACATTGCAACATACATTTTTCCCTTTGTATTTAGCTCTGTATGTTTCCAATCGTTCACATACATTTTTTTTTCACAAACATCATTGGATTTTGTGTTGTCTATGCAAACATCACAAAAACAAGAATATTTTCTTTTATCCAATGCAAACACATTTCTGGATGACTTTGTTTGAATTGAATGCAATTTTTGAGTCCCTTTTATTGTTTCAACGTCATTTCCAATTGATCTATCTACGTATTCGATTCCAATATGCCAGAAAAACCTTTATATGGAAAATTAGAACAAGAATTTGTAAATATGATATCAAAATACAATCAAAGATAATCATTGCATGATAAATGTACAATGTTTAAAATTAGATTTCCAATATAAATTAAATTGAATGTACCTTCGCACTTCTCTTGATGGGTTTCTCTCATGGCTTGGAGTAGCGATGCACCATTGAACAACTTCTTCAGTGTTCACAAGTCGGCTTGCAGAGTGGTTCATTTGATATCTTTGAAGTACTCATTTTATGCATGCTCCTGCACCGTCATGTTCTCCTTTTCCGTGGCCAGTTTCAAAGAAATTCCAACAATGTTTAATGCAGGTTTTCTTATTAAGACAATACAACCAAAAGAATGATCGTGCAGATTTGAATTTCCCTGCGCATCCATCTGACCATATCCAATTTTCATTGAATGTTATTCCACGATTTTTCAATGAACCATAAATTTTTCCAAAACAATGTTGTAAAAAACATGTATCATGTGTACGATCGTCACTGATATAAAAGTGATATTCTTTAATGATATGTCGATTTTCACTCGTGATTTCTATATGATCAAAATTTTGTTCAGCATGTCTATATAGAATATGGACGAGCATGGAGACTTGGTCAGAATGATAGTATTCACTCTGAATTTCTTTTTGTGGAACAAATGTGTAGTTTTCTGCAAAATCAATCACTGACAAAATGGTCCCTGGTGGAAAAAATTCACGAGATTATTTGAATTGCAAGTCTTGCCATTGAGCTCTATGGGAATTCTTGGTATATTTGTAAATTTCTGCCTCAAACTTTCTTAAAAAGTCTATCAGAAAAATTTCATTTTCTAGTAATTAAATTCTTTTAACACTATTTTCACCTTGAATCAATGTATCGATATATTCATATCTCTTCCATTTCACTTTCATGTTGGACAATGATTGATCATTTATATCAATACGATATTTTTTTTGAAATTTAGTCAAATGTCCACAATCATCGCATTTTTTACCACCAGCACATTTCTTTTTGTAAAATAGTTCATCGCTTTCTCTTTCACATAGAATTTGAGATATGAAATCACGGATAGTGGAAGGAGGAGGTGAATCCTTCCAAAATTTTCTACCGAAATCAAGTAATGTGTCATAATATAACTCAAATTCCACATGATAATGGCAACAACAAGTGTCGTGTACGGTGATAGGTTTTACATACCATGGTTTTTGTTGAACAAAAGCACTGAGTGAAACATGAATTTGACGATTCTCTTCTTTGAAATTGTTGAATAAATCTATCTAAGTGGTTTCCACGAGATGTTTTTCATGTTCTTCGTATTCATTTCGTGCTATTCTTCTTCACATCACATGCCTTGCAGTTGGTGAAACACGCGAATTGTTCTTCCAATATTCATATATTAATTTTTTAACATTTTCTCCAAGTCTATCTTTGTATGGTTGCCTACAAATAGCTCTCCAACAAGCGAGTTCATCATTTACATCTATTTGCAGCCGAAATTTCCGATGTTTGTGCAAAGTTTTTCGCGAGGTTCCCAGTGCTCGTGCCATAGATGTTACCAAATGATTCTCTTGAGTACTTGAGGAAACCATTGCCATCTGTATTCCTCTACGTACAATTGAAACATCTTTCTCTCTAGATCTCTTAATTGACTTTATAGCACTACTCATATTTTTTATCACTTCTTCCTTCATTTTTTTATCTTTGGTTGATTTTCGAATACCCAATAGTGTCGTAGCTTCTTTTAATTTCCTTAATGATAGGAGACCTTTCAACATTTGAGCCTAAACTGTCACTCGCTCATTTAAGAAATACTTTTCAAAAATGCAGTTAACACGATATCGTATAACATGGTCAGGTTTTTTATCTCCATATGTGTGAGTGTCAACATTTTCTAACATCTCATTATCGATAGTGATTTCATCTGTACATATTCGAAAAATAGTACATATTCAATAAATAACTAAATTAATAAATATATCTAAAATTTCAAATATTTTTCAAATTAGTTCATCAAATAAAAATTAAGCTTCACATTTTACATTAAGAAAATTTTAAATATATCAATAGATCATAATATTCACATTTACATACCTGCTTCAATTTCTTCTTGAGGTTGATTTTCTTCTTCAATATTTTGAGGAATATCTCTGTCTGTTTACATTAAACAAAATATTTTTCAAACTAGTTCATCAAATAAAAAATTAAGCTTCACATTTTATATTAGGAAAATTTTAAAATATCAATAGATCATAATATTTACATTTACATACCTGCTTCAATTTCTGCTTGAGGTTGATTTTCTTCTTCAATATTTTGAGGAATATCTTTGTCTGTTTACATTAAAAAAAATATTTTTCAAACTAGTTCATCAAATAAAAATTAAGCTTCACATTTTACATTAGGAAAATTTTAAATATATCAATAGATCATAATATTTACATTTACATACCTGCTTCAATTTCTGCTTGAGGTTGATTTTCCTCTTCAATATTTGAGAGGGCTTCTAACTTTCTTTTGCGAGATTGTCTTGTCTCTTCTCTACGTTCTTCAGGGTCTCTTTTTCGATCATATTTTCTCGCACAAGTTCTTCGATTTCCCATGATAATAGGGTATAAAGTTCAAAAAATTTCCTTCAAAAAATTAGACTAACTCAATTACAAAAAATATCATAAAAGATTTAATTTAAAAAAATTCAGTGTAAATTTTTTGCAAAAAATACATACTCCAATCTAAAACACTTATTTTAAAAAATTCGAGAGAAAAATGTCTTATAAAAATGGAACGAAGCTCAAAAGATTTATTTCAACAAAAATTCGAGAGAAAAATGTCTTATAAAAATGAAATGAAGCTCAAAAGATTTACTTGAACTCAAAACATGTACATACCTCCAAGAAATGTCTTTTGAATGTACGTCCAAGAAATTTTTTTAAGCTCAAAACAATTTTTGCCAAAATCAGGCCGCCTCCAAGAAATGTCTTCCAAAAATATTCTTTAAACCCAAAACAATTCTTTGTAAAATCAATTTGCTTCCAAGAAATGCTATCCAAACTTTGAAGATAAGTTTTTGAACCCAAACCAAGATCTTTGTAAAATTCAACCCATCTAAAAATGAGAAGTACTTTTTTCCAGCTAATGTATCTAACACATGATCTATGAAAGGTAGGGGAAAATGATCTTTAAGAGTAGCTTTGTTTAATTCCCGGTAGTCAATACATACCCTCCATTTACCATTTTTCTTTGGCATAATTACCAAAGGAGAAACCCACTGACTATCTGAAATGGGATAGATAAAGTTGACATTTAATAATTTCTGCAATTCTTCTTTAACAATCTCCCTAAGATTTGGATTCATCCTTCTTTGAGGTTGTCTAATTGGTTTACAATTTTCCTCTATATAGATGTGATGAGTGCAAGTCTTGGGGCTTATCCCTTTCATATCAGTGTACTCCCATGCATATGCAGAAGAATGTCTCTGTAATATCTTGACTAGCTCTACTTGTTGAGATTTCTCTAGGTTCTTGTTTATGTTTAAAGTTTTTCCTGGAAATATCTCAATTGTAGAGCTGCCAAATTTATCCATGGAATAAAGAGACATCTGTATTGATGATAAAAACTCAATGTTGGATTCTTCTTGAAATTGTTCATGTTTGTATTCCGAAGAGGATTCAAAGTTCTCTAAGGTATTCAGAATCTGGCTATCTTCACTAATTTCTGAAATTGTGAAGAGAGGTTGTAAGTCTTCTTCATCCTCTATCCATTAAGTATCATCTAATTCTATAATTGTTTTTGTTGGAGGATACAAGGTAAATTTCTTGGTTGAACTACCATCAGAGATGTACATATCACCGGATCTACAACTAATGAAAGCATCAGTTGTAGCTAACCAAGGTCTTCCTAATATAATAGGATGCCCTCCTAGATTATTCTTAGGAGTTAGGATCATAAAATCCACATGATACTCCCAAGAATCTAGGGACACTGGAATGTCTTCTATTACCCCATTAGGTTTGATCACAGATCTGTCTACTAATTGTAATAATGTGGGTGTAAAAAGAAGATTAGGAAGTTTCAGTTTATCCATGATTTGTCTACTCATGATATTGATTGCTGCTCCTAAATCAATAAGTGTGTTTTGGATCTCGGTTCCATTGATGTGTATTTTAACAACTGGATTTCTTGGGTCTAGATACTTTGGAATAGCAATCTTACCCATCATGATATCTGCTATTTTTCCTGCCAGTTGAATTTTCTTTATCTCTCTTATTCTTTTTCCTATTTTCTTCATGCTCAACTCCTTTATTGTCTTTGCTAAGATTGGAATTTCCTTGATAGCTTGCAATAATGGGATCTTAATACAAACATTTCTTAGCTCATCTAGGAAATCATAATTAGGCACCATAATTTGTTTTTCTACACCTCTATCAATTTGTAATCTTTCTGGAAAGGGAGGTGTAGAAGTGGATGTTGATGGTTGTTCTAATATAGGAGTTGAAATTATTGGTTCTTTTTGTTTTGATTTTTCAATGTTTAGGTCTTGGAAAGGTGTGTTCTCTTCAAGACTTTTATTCACCAGTAGAGAATCTTCCTCAGAGTTGTTTTGCTCTTGTATGATTACAGAAGGTTTCTTCTTTTCAAGTATTCTTCCAGACCTAAGTTGAACATCACTAAGGTCTAAAGGAGTAATCAAATAAGTTGGAAACTGTTGGCCTTCTATCATGTATGTATTTTGAGGATTTTTATTGTTGGGGTTTGGTATGGGTTGGGCAGGTAACTGATTTGTTTTCTGAGGAAATGGTAATGGAAGTGGTGGATTTTGAGGATTTTGTTGAAAATTCTGTTGAAAATTCTGTTGAGGAGAGAAATGTGGATATGGTGGATATTGATAGTACTGAGAGTATCTTCCATAGGGATTTTGTGCTCCTTGTGCCCAAGTTTGAGATTGATTTTGGAATTGGGGCCAAGGTTGCTGCCAAGAATTCCAATTTGGTGGTGGTTGATTATACAACTGATCATGGAATCCTTGTGTTTGAGGTCCTTGCCACGGCCTTCTAGAGACAAAATTGAGAGATTCTGTGGAATTTGTAGAGGTTTCTTCTTGAAAGACAGATTTAAGACTAGGAAGTGAAGGAAAAATCTTGGTCTCATGTTTTTCTGAACAAATTACATAGGTCTCTACTACTTTTTCATCCAAAGGGCACTCTCTCAAGGCATGCTTCTTTCTACATTTGGGACAAAAGATTGCTAAGGCATCTGATTTAGTTTTCTACTTGTTTTGTAACTTAAGGGTGTCTATTTGTTCACTAAGACTCCCCAAAATATCATATTTGAATTCATCAAGCATATGTCCTATTTCTTCCCTACTTACTGTCCCAGAAGCAGACTTACTTTCCCTTGCAAGAGCAGGGTCTCTTGGTCCTTTTACAGTTTTAGATTTCCCTCTTGAAAGGTTGATACATAATTCAACTATTTCAGGTAATGTGAGCTAAGATATATCCCCTTTTCCCATCATGTTAAGGATATCTAACCATTCATCCCTAATTGTCTTCAATAAGAGAGCTTTCAAAGTGTCTTGATCTAAGTTTTCCATTTTTGCCCTCTTGATGTTATAGTTAAACCTCTCCAACAAATCTTCCAAATTTTCATCCTCTTTTTGTAACATTTTAAACACTTCCTCCTTATGGTTGATTGGCATACAGTAATCCAAATACCTCTCTAGAAATGCATGTTTCATGTCTTCCCATGTCCTAATAGAACTGTTGATCAAACTCATAAACCATTTTAATGCTGCTCCTTTCAATGTTGAAGGGAATAGTTTAAGTTTTTGAGCATCTTGTAAGTAGTCATAGGTTCTACATAGGACTTCAAATTCAAATAGGAAGGTTTTAGGGTCTTCGGTTTTGAGTCCATAAAAGTTTGGAAGGACAAAGGGTGAAATTTTTTTCATAGTTGCATTGGTTTCTTCATCTACTATAGGAAACCCAAAAGAGCTTCCCATTTCTCTTCTACCTCTTCCTCTGCCTCCTTCTCCTTCTGTACCTCTACCTCCTTCTCCTCTACCTCTACCTCTACCCCCTCCAAATAGTGTGTGTTCTCCATTAAAA
Source organism: Pinus albicaulis (assembly GCA_034641835.2). Classification (NCBI taxonomy): domain Eukaryota; kingdom Viridiplantae; phylum Streptophyta; class Pinopsida; order Pinales; family Pinaceae; genus Pinus; species Pinus albicaulis. The sequence continues at coordinate 107,028 of JAXQQM020080760.1, read as the reverse complement.
ACTCCTCCTCCCCCTTCTTCTACCATAGTTGATTCTTCTGTGGAAGTTGAAAAGTTTATGTCCCCAGCAGGGGTCTCAGGATCTTCTTCTAAGACAGGTTCAGTGGATAAAGTGGAAGGTCTTTCTAATGGAATATCTAATCTTAAGTTCTCTGGAAGTCTAGGATCAGTAAAGGATGGAATGTGGGTTTGAGTTGGAGGTGTGCTAGCTCTTGGTCTTGGTGAAACAAGTGGTGTTATAGGAATCAAGCTTCTGCTTCTTATGAATCTACCCCTTGAGTCTCTTTCTCTACGCATGTCATTGTTTTTGGGAGGTAAGAAACAAGGCTACCTAGTTACACTTCCCCGGCAACGGCGCCAAAATGTCTGCTCAACTTAGTGTTCCTAAATTCATGTCATAAATTGTCAACCAGGGCTAGTAAATTGTTGAAGTGAAGTGCACTATATGTGCCTAGGTATCTGTTTCTCACTACGTTGTGTTTAGTGTTTTTCCAATGTTTTTGATTTTGTGTTTTTATTCTAAGAGGAAAAGAACTAAGTGTTGGTAAAGAGAAGTTTTTGGTCACACTAAAACAGAGCAAAACCTATTCTAAACTATGTATGGCACTTGAGAACAGAAAATGCAATACTTTAACAAGAAAAATATCTCATAGCATGAACTCAATAACTCATAAAATGAACTCAGTCCAAGTCATTCATTAGAAATATGTTGGAATAATTTGAGAAAATGATAAGTTTAATGTAATGAAGTTCTTCTAAATAAACAACAATCTACAATATCATAGAGAAAATCTCATCTATGGCTAGAAATTTGTTGGAACACATTTGGAAAAAGATAGTCTGCAACCTAGTGAAGAATTCTACTCTAAATTAACCTATGACACCGAAATTAATCCATTCCACAACTCAAAATATCACTGTTAAACCTCATTCAAGAATTAGAAATATTTTGGAATAAATTTGGAAAAGAGGCAGTTTGTGAAATTATGAGAAGTTGCAGAACAGTCAAGACTTCAAAATGACATTACCAATTCTTGTTCCTATGATGATGATGTATTAGTAGAAATTAAGAACGGGAGTGGTTTGTAAATAATGAAGGCCATCAAGTCTAACTTAACAACTAGAATAAAACTGACTAATAAAACTAAAAATACAATGGATAAAACTGAACTAGAATGCAATCATTCAAACTTGAAATACAGTGAACAAAATTGAACTAGAGTGCCATTAACCTCCGGAGTTTTACAACTAAACTAAAATGCAACTAATCACTGAAATACTACAGCTCTGTCTCATTCGGTGTTAGTGGTATTTTGGAACAATTCATAGAACAAGACTGGCTGTAACATGTGATGTAAATGAGCATAAAAACATAAAGTTCAAAAAAAATGCAACTAAGCTCTAAAACACCACAGCTAAGTCTCATTCAGTGTTAGTGATATTTTGGAATAATTCGTAAGAACAAGACTAGCTGTAACAATTGATGTAATTGAGCACAAAAAAGTAAAGTTCAGAAAAATGCAACTAATTCCTAAAATACTACAGTTATATCTCATTCAATGTTAGTGATATTTTGGAACAATTCGTAAGAATAAGACTGACTGTAGCATCCAATGCAAGTGAGTATAAAACACAAAGTTCAGAAAATTGCTTAAGCTAGGAATGCAACAAGATTAAAATTACTTATCTAAACAATGTGCACAGAGCTTCTCGGGTAGTAGGGGCCCTCTACCACCGGATTAGCATACAAATCTCCTCAAGATTGCCTCAGATCTTGCAATAAAGCGGTACTTCTTTCATTAAAGGAAAATTATTTCAAAACAGAGTATTACGGTCTTTTGAGATCTAGCAACAAAACATCAATCTAGCTAGCTGTCTCTCGGTCTTCCAAGTCATTCTTATAAAAGAAATACATAACTACCCTTGAGAAGAAACAGGAACAAGTGTCTTTTTCAATCAAAATCAAATTATAACTCTTATGGAAGCCTCGTACTTTGTTGGAGACATCTGTAGAGTCCCTGTCCTGGTAGGAATCTGCTTCTTGGCTTTGATCTCTTCCACGTGCATAACCACCTGTAGCTTCTTTCTCAGACTTCGTAGAGAGCAATAAATGATGTGGGAGTGTTGTGGAATTCAACCATATGCGTTTTCCCTTGTAGTGACACCTGTAACCTGTGAGAACATGAAGATAGCTGTGGAATAGGCGACTGGCTACAGAATGGTTGCATTCTGTAGCTGAGTCTAGTCAAAAATTACTACAACAACAAAACCATGAAAATATAGCAAGTCAGTCATTGTATACATTCCTAAAGTGACTTTAATCAGTCCTATTGACCATTTAAGCCTATAATTGATAAGGGACAAAGGAAATGAAGTGAAATTTGGTGAAGGGAAAGGACATCTTTGGGGCTCCTTGATCTAATCAAGGAAGAGACTGAAAACTGTCCTTGTTCATCATTGTTGAGCTGCATTCAATCCCTTGAGTTGAGATGTATAGTTTCAGAAAATGGGATTAGCATTATCCTATGTACAATGGTTGATTATGAGATCAGTGTTGTGCTTTGCTTTGAGACAACTTATGTATTACCCTGCAGATCTACAACACTGTCACTTAGTGGCTGTGATAAAGAAAAGGCTTCTTCATTCTTGGAGCATTCTGGAGGTAGCTTCATTCATGAAGTAATGGAAGCAAAGATGACAAATGGTAGACATCTTGAAATGAGAAACCTTTTCTCCCTTCTAGATGACCCTTTCTCAATGAGCCTCTCACTGCTCAAAGAGAAACTTCTACTTGCATTAAATCCAAAACTTCTTTGGTTTTGGAGGGCCTTTGATGGAGAGAGAATCTCATTAAGAGATCTCATTAGAGATGCATTTCAACATTTCATGAAATGCAAAGTTCTTCAATAGTTTGGGAAGGATGGCATTCTACAAAGGGAGGATGCCATGATTATGCAGTACCTCATTCATCATCCACATGGGAGTGAATGGGTAAGGATGATAAGCAAGGGTTTGTAAAACCACTTGCAGATTTGTATGGGCCAGCATGCTTTGTTACGTTGGTTGCCATTGGGAGATTTTTGTCACTCTCCAAAGGCACCTATTTTTCTGATCCATGCCTTGAAAAACACATATGAAATGAAGAAGGAGGCATGATTGTGCTGGCTGCTCTTGGGTGAGTATGGATACCACCCAATAGCTCATCATTTTCTGAATCATGCCTTGTGTGTCACTGATAAAGTGCAGCAAAGGAAGGCATGCTCATTTTGGTTGCTTTTGGGGGAGTTTGGCTTGTCCATCTTACATGCAGGAGATGGGGGATGGCAAAAAAGGGCCTTACTCCGATGGTTGTTATTAGGAGAATATGGTTTGACATCTATGTCTATCCATGTTGCTCCTTCCCTTCTTCTTTTGCATAACACTGGAATGGTGAAGTTTGGGTCCAATAAGGCCAACTGGGCTAATAATGAGAGTATGATAAAGCTAAATAAAATTCATGAAACATGGGATGGAGGAATGTATTGTATGATGAAGCTTTTCCTTTGTGGAAAAAGCTACTTATTTTTATGTATCTCATGTATTTATGATGATGTTGGATATCATATGATTGTCACGTTGTGCTTCATGGTGACAGGAGGACATCTCACCATACAGTTGGAAGTCATCTCATATACTTCTGAATGACAACTATGGAAACAAACATGCATAATATATTTCAGCAAATGGAAGAAGCCTTCCTTATGTGGATGCCATTTGTAGGGGAATATATGGTTGGTGCATCTACCTTTTGAGTTGCTTGAGGACAAGCAACATTTTGCTGGGGGGGGCTGTAATATTCCCAAATTTGAAGATCACATTTGGAATATTAGAGTCCTTTCTATTCTTAATAAATTAAGTAAATAAAAGGATGGAGGGACCCACAAACCCAAAAGATGAATAAAATCCACTTTTATATGTGTATGTGGACATTTTTTATCTAGATCTAGAATCATGGAGTACTGGAGAAACTCCATTAATGGAGATCATGTCTCATTTGTGAGATATATTATGGAGGGTGAAACAGTCAAAGAAGATAATGAATATTAAATATTAAAGCAAATGGATCTTTGATAAGGTCAACTGAGATCATGATACATTCAAAGGAGACCATTAAACATTCATGATAAGATAGTGGAGAAAGTGGTGCATTTAATGCATGCATGATGGAGAGGGTGATCACCATGTGAACATGATGGAGGGCATGGATCAAATAGTGCAGTCAAAAATGGAGACTTTGTCCACATGTACAATGTAGTATTAGAGTGGACCTAGGCTATGGAAGGTTTATGCATATAATGAAGGTGAAGGCACAATGGAAGGCATGATTTGTATTATGCAACTCTTGATATGTTTAGATCTAGATTTGTCTTAGGACATTTCTATGCAAGCTTGGGATGTTTAGCAGAGCTTGCAGGGTGTTCCCGGGTGGGAATCCCGCCTCTTTCTTTGAGTAGCTCTGGAAAGAGGATTGTTCTTCATTCCATACCAAGCATTGGTGCGACCTACAAGAGGTTGTTTCTAGTATTCAGCTAGAAAACCAGTCGAGGATTCATCTTACCACTTTGTTCTTCATATTAAGTCTTCCAGAGAATCAGATCTATATTTGGAATTCAGGCCTTGGGGTTTTGCCTCCTTCTTGTAGTAGTCTCTTCATGGATTGCACATATCAGTATTGAAGATCTATTGGAGGAAGGAAGTTTCCAGTATTCAAGATGGAAATCCTGTGAGGGATAACCTCCTCACATTGGATCTATTGTTTCCATCACCCGGGAGCTGATTTGTCATATTTTCTGTGGGGAAAGGAGCCTCCCTCTCTTACAATGCAGTTTTCTGAAGCTGTTGTTCATTTTGCAACTATTTTCAGTGGAGGATATTGGAGGAGCTAGATCTTGATATTTTAGCCCAAGGATCTAGTGAAGGGATCACCCCTTCTTGCTTATATTTGATTTTACATCATTGCAGTCATCATATTATCAGATCTAGCTTCAGATCTGCATTCCCAGTAGCTTATACATGAAGCCCTAAAGAGAAGGTTGTCTTAGACTTACAGATCTGAGAAATCCTTCCAGGTTATCTTGGGAATCCATCATAGAGCCCACATCTACAATTTCAGCATCATCGGAGCTCCCATTTTTCCTAGATCTGACTTTCTATATTACAGGCAGTTGTAGTCCTACATCTGCAGTAGGGATAGCATAGTATACCTTCTAACAGAGTAGCATTTATGCAGTCCCTCTTGGGATATGATTGCAGGGTTATTTTAGGCTACTTTTGTGGCTTTAGTGTCTCATATTTTGAGCACTGTTGTATTTGCACTTTGCACCTCCAAATATTAATAGAATGGCTTAGCTATTTTTGCATATTCTGATGTGTATTTAGATTTATTTTTTACTTAGTTGCAGTCCTCATATTGTGTTTTAGTATTGTTGGATCTTCAATCTTGGGATATCATAAGATATTCCCAACCTTGTTGATTTTCCCTATTTTGGGATATTACACATTTCAAGGCAGACCAAAGGGTAGGGCATACCATAAACCTCTCTAGTTTACAATTTAATAAGCATACTATAAAGAAAGGTCCTAAAAACAATATCTGAAGTCTTACTCAAAGGAACATGGGCTCACCAAAATTTCCTTGGTTTCACTCTATTGAATCATTTCCAAGACAACAAGCCAGATGTAACTAGAAGGCAATTAATAATCTTCCAATCAGACCTTACAGAATAAAACATAAGTATAAAGAATACAGACAGAAATAGGGTGCTAAAACAGAAAATCCTAATCTAAAACTTCTGTTTCTTTATTAGAGAAGGATGGAAATAATGGAAAACATAAGGAGAAACAATAACAATTTAGGAAAACTTCACCATTGATATAGCTCAAGAATCTTGTGAACATGCTTGTATTATTGATGATCAAACCGGTTACAATACTCCAGGTACAATAGCTCTCTGCAACTTAGAGCTTTCTTCAATTCAGTCTAACATTCCTCAACTAGCTTAGCAGCAGAAATTAGTCCAATAACCATCAAGTAACCAACATTTAAAATGAGGCTCATATGCAATATTTATATGAAAAATGAGGAGGTGCTACCAAAATAGGGTGTTTAAATGTTATTTATTACAAATTTAATGTTTTTTGACCTTTGAGACCATGCAAGGCCCAAGGCAAAAATATTTGAAAGAGTTACTCTGAAATAATAACTTTGTCTTAAATTCTGAGTCATTTTAGTTGAAATATTTGATTTTAAAGGCTTTGTAATAACTTTGTAATAACTATTGAGCTGCTTTAAAATATCTCTAACTGTACAATAACTGCCTGATGCCTTTATTGAAAGAAAACATGATGTAGGTGGCAAATCTGTCTTTGGAGAAGTAATTGCTTCTTTGTTGAGTTATCTGAGGCTGTATTTAGGTTAATCTGTCTTTTTTTTAATCATCAAACTCTTGTTTAGGCCTTTTGAACCTTGATTTAGCTTTTATAATTTGTTTCACTGTATTTATCTTTCATTCTTCCTTATGAATGTTTTGTCCTTTATCTCTTGTTTTCAAATTTTTGACTTTCATCCTTTAATCATCATCTGCTTTGGCTAATCCTTTTTATTTTCTCTTGATACATGATTATCCCTTTAATATTTCGACTTCCTTCATTTCTTTTGCTATCTTCTCTGACTGTTTGCTTGTTCTGTGTGCAGGGAGGCGGTCTTCTTTGTGGCTGAAGGGTTTATGATCTCCAATGATCATGACTCATTGGTGTAGGAGCTTTAAAATTTGGCTTCTATTTCTTTAAATTTATTTGAAACCCCTTGGATCATCATCCGTGGTTTAATTCATCATTTTCTTGACTGGAAGAATGCCTTTTGGGTATCACTGCCATTAAAACCTGCACAAGACACAAAATAATTAATTGAAAATGTGCGGGAGGGGAAGAACTACTTTTTTGGGGGTTTTTGAAGCATTGGGGGGAATCTACAAAGGAGAAGGGAGTGCAGGGGCATGATTCCAGAAGTGGAACCATGAGGAAATTCAAATTAGGGCAAAGAATTTTGAATTTTGGCACAGGAGGGGAAGGCAGTTTTGGGAAAACCACAGTGGTTTATCATGTGGACGTAAGGAAGTAACTGGTTTTGGGAAATGGGCGCACGATACCATAGATTATTTGACGTGTGGCATGGTGAATACCACTTATTTCATGCGGGGTAGAAGTGTTAAACTTTGGCGCACAATTCTACGCGATATGAGTTTGAGTCGTCGGATCTCAAGAGGTGAGATCAACAGTGCAGAAGGTTTTGAGACCATGGTGCAGGTTTGCGGGTGGAGCCTACGGACAAATGGCGTGTGGTGAATAGCCAACGGTGTTCAGTGGAAATTGGGGCCTGGTGTGCTGCTATGAATAAGTTTGTCGGGTAGCATGGGGTTGGGTTATCCGCGGGGTTGAGATAAGAGACAGGATGACCGTTGGATCGGGGGAATAGATCCTGATCAACGGTGAAGATTTTCTGATAAACGGAGCGGGTGGAAGGAGAAGCGGGCCCGCATTTTAATTTTTCAAAGGTTCGGGGCTTTATACAAGGGGTGGGGGTTAAATAGAATAAAAAGGGGCAGAGGCATATTTTGTATGGTGGAAGGGGTTTAGGAATAGGCAGAGGTTCATGGTCATGTGTGAGTGAAAAAGAGTTGGGGCTTAAGCAGAGAGGGGCTTAAGGGCCAATATTTATAAAAGGGCAGGTTTTGTTATAAAAATAAAGTTTTTATAAGTTTTTAAGGGTCCGATAGGCTAAAAAATAAATTTAAACAATGTAAAATAGGGAATTTTATACTGTTTAAAGGTTTTTTAGAGGAAAGTAATGAATAAGGGGGTTATGAGGGTTTTTAAAGGAAAGAAGAATGGGTTTTAGAGGGGAAAAAGGGATGAATGAGGGTGTAGGTGAGGTGATAAAATGAAGAAAATAGGCCCAAAAAATGGAGTTTTATTTAGAGCAGCAGGGCGGACTTTTGAGAAGGCAAAAGATAGGAAATTTCAATGAAAAATAGTCAAAATTAGGATGATGAAGGCAGTATGATTTATAGAACTCACAATGTTTCTCAAATATTGTTTCTAGAAATCCAAAATCATCATTTAGTCATCTTTTGGTATCAAAAAAAATTATAGATGGCTAATAATATCCATGAATGGATATGTAGACATCATTTAGTTAAGGTTTTCTTTCCATATCAGATTTTGGCTGAGTGGTTTATGAAATATTTACTTCCATAAAATACTGAATATGTGTCCAATGGAGGTCTTGTAATGGAAGAACAAGTTATTTCTTGTTCCCAATATCTAGACCTTGTTTACAAACAATATGGCACTTTGTATGAAAAAATTTCATATTTGCCTCGCCCTGGTCAAATAACCACAACTCCTTCCGGTTCTTACACCCATGATGGTGTAATCAGTTTTGTTAGCCAATCTAAGAGTAATAAGAAAAATTACAAATTTAATACTTCAATTATAACTTTACCAGATTCACCTAAAGGAAATAATTCTCTTGAAAATACTTTTGAGATTAATGATGTAAATTAATCAACCAGTAAGAAAAAATTTACCAGAGGTAAAAATAAAGGGAAAGATAGAGCGAAGAAAAATATTTCCTTGAATGAGAAATCAGATAAAACCAAACCATCTGATGAAAAGATAAAAACCTCGTTATCCTTGAATAATCTATGATGAAAATAATTACACCAAGGAGTGCCCTCATCGCATTGAGGTAACTATTTTTGTTAAAGGTTCACTCACCCTTGTTGTTTTGAAGGATCCATTCCCTTCTCAAGACATTAATATGGTTTCACACAACCCTTCTTCTTCCATCACATCGACAGATATCATGATGATTTCCTCTAATGTTATGGTAGCCACAATATCTAGAGATTATGGATCTAAGGGTCCTGTCAATGGAAACGATACTCGTTCACCTAGTCAAGCTTCCACCACTACAAGAAAAAAAGACATTGGTGAGGGGCGAAAATGGTCACCATAAGCTCATTGGTGAGGGTCAAAAGAGTGTTTGTCACCAAAAATTGAACGTCACCAAAGGTGGCATCACCGAAAGTGTAGGTGTTGTGGTGACATTCAAGGTCCATCACTAATAATTATTTATAGTGACAGATAGTGATTATCGCCATTTCATGTGAGCAATGGTGACAGAAAATAGCCTCCTTCACCAAAAAACTGAATGTCACCAAAGGTGGCATCGCCGAAAGTATGTGTTGTGGTGACATTCAAGGTCTGTCACGAATATTGATTATAATGATGAATAGTGACCGTCACCATTTAATATGAACAACAATGAATTTTCATGATGGACCTTTAATGGCCATCACTATTGGTGCAATATATATGGCGACGTTCATTGATTGTGTTGTTCCCATGTTTTGGCCAGATTGGCAAGACCAAAGATGAGACAACATCAGAACCACTTTGGGATCCTAGGATATAGCCCTCCTAGATCTGGAGAGGGATCTCTCCATAAATACAAAGAATGATATATCTTTAAAAGCTCAAGATGAGGTACTAGGCTAGTTATGAAACACAGGGGGTTTTAAATGATTTGGTTGGTGGGTTGCTAGTTTGGTCATGAGATCATAGACTGAGAAGATCATGGGAAAAAGGAGCAGGGGAGTAATATGTTTCGGCAAAAGAGAAGAGGTCAAGAAAGTGCCATCCATTGGGCCATGGAATCATGAAAGGAGATTACTTGCAAGTAACTGACCAAGGCTTTCAGAGGGCAAGTCATATATACTAAAGGATCCTTTAGATAGTGGTGGAATGGAACATTAAGGATTGAAAGTGAAAGAAGGAAATCAACCCAATTTCTGTCTATACATCAGGTCAGAGGTCATTTAACTCTAGGCCTGCTTGGACATACTCAAAGGCAACTCTGAATGAAGTCACAAGGGGGCAGCTTCTAGATCATACCAGAGGTCATTTAACTCCAGGTCTGATTTAGCATGCCCAAGGGAAAAAATAGAGATAAGATTTACAGAAAGCTAGAGTCTATAGATCAGAGAAGGACTTTGAACCTTCAATGCTTTGACACCAGCAAGAAACATCCAAGTAGAAAACCCCGAATTCACACACATCAACTAGCAGAAAAAACATCTCGCTATGTTGCTTAAACCACATGAATTTACCCTTAGATTCACTATCAAATTTAAAAACATTAAAGCAAGGGGAGATAGAGCAGAAGCATAGGGTACCTAACAAGGGTAAATCTTGTGCCAGATTTCTGATGCGAGCCAAAAGAAATGAACAGTATGAAAAATGTAATAAACAATGTGATAAGAAAACATCACTTGTAGTAATAGAACAGGATCCAAAGAAATTTTCTTGATTAATTGATGCAAAACCAGTCACATACACTGAGCTCAATAGCTGTTATAGTCCATACTTTCTCCTCCCAGCCTACTACATTACAAACTACTCTGCTACTCCCTCCCAAGACTGTTCTAACAGTCACACTAAATCCCTCTTACAGCAATCGGCAAAATCCGAACAAAAACCCTTTACAATATGTTCTTGGGGATTCTTATAGGATAATGAGTGATAGCGGGAGTAGGTGTACATTTAATTTGTTTCATTAAGACAAGATGGTGGAAATGTTCACTCCCATACTACTTAATCGCTCTGCAGCGCTGTATGTACTCTGTAGTCTGCTTCGGGAGTCTTTGTCAGGTCGAGATTGACCTCAGATGTTTCTTGAAGTCCTTTCTGGCTATTTGGAGCTCTGCGCAACCTTCTGAAATTGGTGAACTGGATAGAAAGTCTGCGGGCCTCCATGCTTCATAATTGTGGTCCTGATAGTATTTAAGAAGCTTATGTCAGTGAAATACATTTAAGGGCTCGAGGAGGCATGGAGACTTCTGTAGGAAGGTGTCCTCTTGGAGAAACAATGCTCTGCTGACATTAAACACAGATATGGCTCGTTTTGTGTGCATTTGGTCTTCAAACTGTGCCTTCTTCCTTTGAATAAGGATTATAACATTTAATCTTTAATTTTTGGGCTCTAACACCTTAAATCCATCTCTACTAATTCACTTTGTTTCTACTGTAATGGCCTCTCTACACTTTCAGCCATAGTGGCCGTGGCTGTAGAGACAGAGTGAAATCTCACTTTGTAAACCCTGCACAATGAAATAAACCTGTAAAACAATCCAGGGCAGTGGCGAAAGAAAGCTTTGGAGGCCTGGAGGAAATGGTGGAAATGGTGGAGGCGGAGAAATAATGCATTAGTGTAAAACCCAAAGTTTAACACTCGGGGGATTTACAAAGGGAAATGATGAAAAACGAGCGAAAACGAGGCCATTTTATGGTGGGACCCGACATGGGCAGAGGGCAATTAACTTTGGACTGTTGATCTCAGGAGGAGATCAACGGCGATGGTCGAAAGATGGAGTTAATAGAGGCTCTGATGAAGAAATGCAGTGGAGGGCGTGGTGCAACGCGGGCCATCGATCTCGAACCAAACGAACGGTCACGATGGAATCGGGGGAGGCGAAGGATGTCACCGTTAAGAACTTCTGATTGGCGATGGAGCGATTCAATGCCAACCGTTGGATCGCGAATGGGATCAACGGCAGAGATTAAATCGGTGGGGGGTGAGAAAGTCCAAAGGAATGGAGTGAGAGAAATCTGGACCGTTGGATCAAAAGGAATGAACGGTCGGGATCGGATCGGAGGATCGCAATCGGGAGAGATAGGGGGGTGACACATTTAAAACCTACGATTGGCGATTCTCTGATTGCACGATAGTCGTCGAATCAGGGTGGTAGATCGACGGTCGGTAGGCAATCAGAGGGAGGAAAGGGGAGAAACGATGGGCGTGATGCGATTAGCGCCGGGCCATCGGATCTTTTCAAGATCAACGGCTGGTATCGCAGTGGGAATACTGAAGAGGAAAGTCAATCGCATCGGAGATTTTTGGAGTGAAAGAGGAAATGCGCTCACCCGCTCTTCCGATTGCGATAAGCGCCCGGAGCCTAAACGCTTGGTTCTGGTGCTCGGTTACATGGTGGGGAAGTGGTTGGGGCTAGGCAGAAAGGGGATAAGCCTTTATTATGGTGAAAGTGGGTTATTTGAGTCAAAAAGGAGGGTTTCAAGGCTAAAAGAGGAAATCGGTAGAGGGAAAAAGGGGATATTAAACCAAACAAAGTGTATTTGGAAGGTTTAAAAGGGAATTTAGGATGATTTGAAAGGTAAGTGGGGAAGTTAGAAAAGGAGAAAAGGCGATGAAACAAAGGTATAAGGAGAATGAAATAAGAGGGAAAATGCCTTTTTGGGCATTCTTTTTCACAACAGAGAGGCTTTAAAACTGGAAACATCAGTGAGCATTTTATTCAAAGGACAAAGGCACAAGGAGGTTTCAAGGATGATGTGTTTTCAGAGGAAATGTATTCCTTAAAGGCTCAAAAACATTTTAGCCCCTTGTTTGCTTGTCAAAAAATTCATAGGGGGCTACCGCAGCATCACCATAAACTCATTGGTGACATCAAGGTCCGTCACGAATAATGACTATAATGACAAACAATGACCCTCACCATTTCATATCAACAACAAAGATTTATGGTGACGGACCTTTAATGGTCGTCACTATTGATGCGTATATATGGTGGCATTCGTTGACCGTCACCATTTCATATTTTGGTGAGGGTCGAAAAATGTCACCATAAGCTCATTGGTGATGGTCAAAAGAGCATTCGTCACCAAAAACTGATCTTCGTCATTCCCTATATATGAATATCAGGGCACGATGGAATCGAACCACCAACCTCCTACTTGTAAAGAAGGTGCTCTTCCATTGAGCTAGCACCCTTTAAAGAATTAGAATTTAAACTAGCAATTTCCCCTAAAGGTGCAAAGATACACCAAAGGAATAGAAAATCTAGAAAAATCAAAAGTTGCTAGAAATAATATGTTCAATATACATAATAAAAAGACAATAAGAATAACTTTTGATATAATCTAACAAAGCATGTACTATGTAGGAGAATAACTGGAAAGCACAACTAGAAATTTGAATCACAACATAACAATATAAAAGAACATGCAACAGGAAAGGAACAACTCCATAGTTTGAGAAATATGAACAATCCATGGGCATGTTCTTATATATTGATATAGATAACGAAATAGAAATCTAGATTTATGAAATTCAAGTATCACACAAGAATGTCTTGAACAAATATCAATATGTAAAATAGTATTTTTTGCATTTGGATTTACCTTGCAGAACCTCAGGAAAAAATTTCCACAGAAACAACCAATAAACATAACAACATGGACCTCAGGAGCAATTGTGCAGGGGATAAAATATGAAGGTAAAGCACTAGAGAAGTATTCAAAGCAAATGATGAAAAGCGTATCTAGAAAGAACTGAGAACCCTCTGAAGTAAACCACACATTTATCATCGTGACTAGTACACTTGCAAAAAAAGATCAGAATAAATTATGAACTATTCCACCAAAAAATAGTGAATTTTTCCACTAAAATACAGTTTCAAATTAATCACTAGCATGACGCTAACTTCTCTGCAAAAATAGGGAAGTTTCAAGACAATGTATAATAGCTTGCATGGAAATCGTGTTGATAAAACCTTCCAAGGAATAAGACCACAGTAGTCAACAAGAGTGCCATCATACTTAATACTATCAAAGAGTGGTCAATAGAAAAAGTGAATTGACGGACCTTCATAACTTGCATTGGTTCCTTATCCTTCATCCAACCCTAAAATTTTAGACCAAGGTTAACATTTTGAAGGGAAATTAAGAAAAGTCACATGATCTTGTGAAATAATATTTTTATCACTACCATTAACTATAATGCAATAGTTTTGCACAAACAAAGAATCCTTGTCTAAAGTGAAGTAGTCAGTGATGATTAAGACTAATTGTGGGCTTAGAATTGTTTTTCCATTTTTTTTTGAATTGTTAGAATTACCGTACTTAGTAGCAGAGGCATTTCCACCATGGATTGGGAAGTCCACAACAACCACTTATGTAAGTGGGATTGTTGACTATAATCATTTTAACCTTCTCCTTCCTTTTGCTCAGCCACTGAAATATGTGTTGAGAACTTTTTGCTTAAGACATCCCTCATTAGAATGGGCAGACCATTAGTGATAATCATAATATTCTCGTAACATTTCCACTATCATTACAATTGATTTTGGGCTAAAATTTAGACTTATGGGTATCTTTTTCATGCCTTGTAAACAAATGAAGATGACAAGGGGAAGGAGCAGAAGAAGAGGGATTAGAAAACATCCACTAAGAGGAGCTTGAATTTTTGTCAATGATGCTCCATCTTTAGGGATCGCTTCTGTAACTTGTTTTCAATATTCAAGGCAAGCTAGAAAGTCTTGATCCAATGAATTGAGTGCATGAAAATTCCATCTTGTGTTGAATATGAAACAAGAGACACTTGATAAAATTGAAACATTAATCCCCGACGATGAATTTTTCAATATACTAATGAACAATCAATACCAACAATTTTCAGAGAGGCATCCATCGCTAAGTAGCTCGTTCCTAAGAGGTTAGAAACATTGTCTAATAACTAGTTTGTAGAAGCCATTGAAATCACCCAACAGGCACCACATTGCACACAACATGTTGAGTTGTGGGAGAAAGAATCTTAAATTATAATGCACCCTTCTGCGAGAGTAATGGCATTTTGGAGAAACAAAAATGCCTATGATAAGTGATATATCTGCTGGAGGTATAGAAATTTTGCCAGCAGATCAGGAGGTTGGTCCAGACCCCAAGAGATATATAGGGAACAACCCTAAACCCGAGTAGCTCTGAGGTTATGGAAAAAACGTTGAGAAGGAATGTTAAGGCAAAAGTCTTGCAATCAGACTAAACTCACAGGATAACTACAAACCAAGAGTGACAAAGTTTTGGACAGTTCCTTAGTCTAAAGAGGCTAGAAGCTCATGCAACACTAGAAGGTTATTTTATTGGGCAAAGAGAATGCTATGTGCATCTTGCAAATGCAAACTGCTCTTGCACATGATGGGAAAAAGGGCTTGCAAAAACATGCCCTGTGTGCAGCATCAACACACACAACATTCTCTTTTGCCCAATGCACTAACCTTCTAGTTGTGGCCAAATAGCACTTGGGTCACAATGGCAAGGCTTTCAGTAGCAGGCACTTACCAAATTTTCAATAATTTGCGCTATTGTACCAAAACTAGATCTTGGACCTATGATAAGATGTGAGGTGTTTCCACTACAAGACATTAAGAAATTTTTTTAGCATTCAGAGCTGACAAACTTGAGAAACACCTTGACCAGGGAAAAAAAGCCAGAAAGAAATGAACAAATAATAATAATAATACCTCTAGACGATTATAAATAAGAAACCATACTATCACTTCACTAGAGGTGTAAGCCTTCACTTTTTTAATTTTCATTATAATTTGCACAAAATCCCTCTAATCCTAGCATGTCACATTTTTTCATTTAGCAACAGTTAAATACTTTTTCATTTGGTCACGTATGAATCCCAATGGACAACTAGTATTATATATGCCATACATAACAATTAGTAAGCCAAAAAAAGTAAATGCAATGTTTCAACTGTAACTTCTTATCATGAAATGTTAGTTACAGTAACAACAAGGGTATGCCAATTGCATAAGCCATATGTATCTCCTGTGGAAAGGCTGATTGTAATCCTCGTGTGAGCCAAAATCTCAATAAATAGCAACATAAAGAACTAATATGTCGTAGAATTGTTGTAGAAACTATTTTATAAATGGGAAAGGTAGTGAATTATGGAATAGCATATCATGCATACTACCTATTTAGTTGCTTAACCTGCAATATCTACTATCATTTTCTGTTTCTTTATTATTTTGGTACACTGCTCATTTTATCTAGAATTACAGTGAGATAGTTGTCTGATAGTTGGTCATATTATAGTAGGAATGTCATCAATATAGGAAATCTAATTTTTGACTGAAAATGAGAGCAGGACATAAGGAAAATCATTTCCACAAGGTAAAACTATGATTGACAACTTCTTATTGGAATGTATATTATTTGGAGTTAAATAAAAACTATGATTATTTGTGGTAATGCTATGGATGTTGGAGAATAGACATTCAAGAAAGTATTGTCACTGTAACATGTCTACAATGTAGTTGTAGATCCTTTTTCACCTTGGTTTCTATTTTCTGC
Source organism: Pinus albicaulis (assembly GCA_034641835.2). Classification (NCBI taxonomy): domain Eukaryota; kingdom Viridiplantae; phylum Streptophyta; class Pinopsida; order Pinales; family Pinaceae; genus Pinus; species Pinus albicaulis. The sequence goes on along the minus strand of JAXQQM020080760.1, from coordinate 90,769 downwards.
AATGGCTTGTAGTGGTATCATGATGCGTGCATTAGATATTTGCTTCCAATATTCTAGTAAACCTGGTATTTTCAAGAGGGTCATAACCTATTAGGAAAGAACTTATTTTTTGGTAAGAGGCATTCCTAGAAAAAATTGGTCAAGAGGTCAATCTGCAAGACAAAATTATAATATATATTGTGATTTCTCCAAAGCTTGAAATTTATTCAATGATTAATACTTCACTAGTCAGTCAATAATGCAACGGCGTTCAAAAACTAAAACACAGTGGTGACTTGCAGGTCATGTTTGGTGCTTGTAGATCCTTTTCACCTTGGTTTCTATTTTCCGTAATGGCTTGTAGTGGTAGCATGATGCGTGCATTAGATATTTGCTTCCAATGTTCTAGTGAACCCTCAAGGTATTTTCAAGAGGGTCATAACCTCGTTAGGAGTTGTTCTATTTTTTCATAAGAGGCATTCTGTGAAAAATTGTCAGAGGCCAATCTACAAGCCAAAATTATAATATATATTGTGACCTCTCCAAAGATTGAAACTTATTCATTGGTTGATACTACTAGTTAGTCAATAATGCAAATGTACTTTCCGTAAAACAAAACACAATGGTGACTTGTAGGTCATGTTTGCATTATGCCAAGAAAGGCTTAGTCTATTTAGAGGCCTACCATATGCAACAAAAGATATTTGCAAGAGAAGCTTGATGTAGCACTTTAGAAAGCAAACACATCGGGTGACTCGGCAGTCATGTTTTAGTTGTAGATCCTTTTTCACCTTGGTTTCTATTTTCTGCAATGGCTTGTAGTGGTATCATGATGCGTGCATTAGATATTTGCTTCCAATATTCTAGTAAACCTGGTATTTTCAAGAGGGTCATAACCTATTAGGAAAGAACTTATTTTTTGGTAAGAGGCATTCCTAGAAAAAATTGGTCAAGAGGTCAATCTGCAAGACAAAATTATAATATATATTGTGATTTCTCCAAAGCTTGAAATTTATTCAATGATTAATACTTCACTAGTCAGTCAATAATGCAACGGCGTTCAAAAACTAAAACACAGTGGTGACTTGCAGGTCATGTTTGCATTATGCTAGAACAAGCTTATTCTATTCAGAGGCCTACCATATGTAACAAAAGAGATTTACAGAGAAGCTTTCCATGTGCACTATTTGAATTGTAGGACAAATGAAATAGTTAGTTTATATATCTTCAGCGATTTTGAATTAGGAAAGAAGCCCTTAAAATGTACATCCATCATAAGACTAGGCTGAGTTCAATCTAGTCAAGTGTGTTGCTGCTTGCACACACTTGTTATTTATTTTGCCCATTTTAGGCCTTAGAAAACTGACATAGTAAATGTATAAGAGTTCCCAAAATAAGTGTCTAAGTGAGATGGAAGACATGTGAGAAAAGTCAAGCTGGCCTATCCATGTTCACCCATTATTGGGCTTCTTTAGGATTAATAGTTGAGGAAATTTTTTCAGCATTGTGGGACTAAGAAAGTATGCCAACTTGTAAGATTAAATAACATTGCAACACCATGAGAGTCATCTAGAATTGTTGAACTGATGCTAAACAATTTAGCATAATAATAGGAGACAACTTAGCAACTTCTTAGTGTCATGTTGCATGAAGAACTGACTCGAACCTAAGTTTTTGAGGCAACTAATATACTGCCCAAATCATGTCCTTTAGGAGACAAAGTTTGCACATTGAGTGTGTGAGAGGATGAATGGGTATCATGTTCACATGGATTGATACATTAGTCCAATTTATATTTTCTTATCTTTTCCTAAAGGCTAATATTAGTAAATGTGAACATGAGAGTGGGTGCCCTCACATTTGAAGAGACAAATCTAGAGGGATTGTGTTAAAGACCATTTAAGTTAATCATTCTACCCTCATGCTTAATGGAAATAAAAATTTCATATGATTCATGTCATATGTGCCCAAGGTTTGAAAACACTAAAGTTTAAACTCCCAACATGTCCTTTATGAGAGTGAGTGCCCTCACATTTGAAGAGACAAATCTAGATGGATTGTGTTAAAGACAATTTAAGTTAATCATTCTACCCTCATGCTTAATGGAAATAAAAATTTCATATGATTCATGTCATATGTTCCCAAGGTTTGAAAACACTAAAGTTTAAACTCCTAGGATCTCATCATTCCCTCTAGTTGAAGGAAGAAGAAATTTGAAAAGAAACATTGATCTCCTATAGTGACTCGTACCTTTCTTATTTCACCTTTGCACTTGAGAATTTGATGGCTTAGGATTTGAACCTCAAATTAAGTGGTAGATTCAACATATAGTTGTGGTTCTTTGACCTTTTGGGAAACTATGCAATGATGAGTGGTTTCTATGTCCAATATTATAATGATCCATTTTAGATGAATCTCTTAGCTTTCACTGTCTTAAGATTTTTGAATATTGATCTTATTAGAAATTGTAAGTTAAAGGTAATTGTTATTGCAAAATCTAGCACCCCTATGGAATCATAGGTATGGGCACCTCAACTTGACCTATCTCTCTCAGTTGGCATGAGAGAAACTAGTAGATGGACTTCCAAACATTCTGTAGAAGATCCACAGAGTTTGCAGAGCTTGTCAGGCAGGGAAGCTACATTGAATACCATTTTATGAAGGACAAGCTTGGAGAGCGTAGAGGGTCCTTTAGTTGGTACTTTCAGACATATGTGGACCAATGAACATGACATCAACCACTGGTGCTAGGTACTTCCTTCCGTTTGTTGATTATTTTAGTAGAAAAATGTGGGTATATTTTCTATAATTAAAATATGATGTGTTTAATGAATTTCAAAAGTTCAAAGCATTAATAGAGAAATAGTTAGGTTTTCATATTGCCTCTCTTAGATATGATATTGGTGGGGAATTCTACTTAAAATATTTCAATAAATTTTGTGCTAAACATGGGATCCAAAGACAATATACTACACCTTACACTCCACAACAAAATGTATTGGTTGAGAGGCAAAACCATACTATCAGAAATATGGCTAGGTGTAAGTTGCAGAGGAAGTCTATTCCAAATAGGTTTTGAGCTGAAGCAATGTTCACAATAGTATACCTATTGAATAGATCTCCTGCGATGGCGATGAAGTAGAAGGTCACAAAGAACCATGGTTTTGAAGAAAGTCCAAGTAAGTCATCTTAAAGGTTTTGGTTCTATTGCCTACACTTGGATTCTAGGTAAGAAGATAACCAAATTATATCCAAAGAGAAAATTTAATGATTATAGAGTACACCAACACTATAAGGTTTATAGGTTGATTGATATTGACACTGATAGGGTAAGATTCAATAGTGAAGTTGTTGTTGATGAGCAGAACCTAATATTCTAGCTAATATTTTGAATTTGGATCTTCTACAGAATGTTCTAGAACCAACTTCAACTACAGATTCTGAATCTTGTAAAGGTTCCAAGGTTCCCCTGGAAATATCCATTTCGGTGATCTCATCTACAGATGATGAAACTCCTGATATCCTTAATGAGGGAGTGTCCACACATTAACCATGTTTCCTGATGACTTCTTTGGCAATAGTGTCTTTTCACATTTTGTGGGATTGCTAAATGAACCACAAGGATGGGCTGCAAAATCAGGCTCTAGAAATGAAGAATGTGGAACTGTTTCTATAACTAGGTCAGAATTATCCCCTCCATCAACAGCTTTAATTTTTCTTCTATAGGGTTGTCATTAAAGGAGTTGTTGAGGTAGATGATGAAGTCTGACTCAAAAGTAGCCCCTCCACCTGCCTTTGAGAACCACTAAGTTTAGACTCTTATGCAACCACGTCTCCTTTTGACTCCCTTTCCATATATGAAGGGCTTCCTACCAATGACAGACGTTTTTGCATCTGTTTCTCTTTAGGCTTGTGCTCAGATTTTGTCATCTTATTTGAACATTCATTTGTTGAAATACCTGCTTGTTTTTTAGATATGTTTTTCTGCTTTTTACTAGTATGATGATATAATCTAGACTCAAGTGCAGAAACTACAGAACAATTTGAAATTGTACCATCAGAGAGATCACATGTTCTCACAGTCAGCATGTGCACCGGTGATATTTTAACTCCATCTATTTTATCTATAGTAAATACTTCAGATGGAGGACTGATGGAAAACTATAAACTACAATTATCTTTGTTGTTGAAAAATGCAACTACAAGAGAACTTGATTAATTTCCAAGAGATTATGGCAAGGAGTTTGTCTTTCCATCCAGAACTTGAACTGGAGCCAGAGTGGTTTCTGAAGCCTGTGGGAATGGTTTCAATATATCCAGCATCTCACCAGAATGGATTGTAGCCAATTTATTTTGTCTTGTTAATAGGCGTGAATCAATTGATATGCTGGTTTTTGTCTCTAAAGGTTGATGAAAAGTAGATGAAATGTTACCATATGACCTAGCTAGCATCGATGAGTAGAAATTCATTGGGTGTGAACCACTTAAAGAAAAAGAACCTGAAAGTGGAGGTTTGTATGTAGGCAAACCTGCTAATGGAGGAATGGAATCTTTAATTGATGACACAACATCAAAGATAAAAGCAACAAAATAAAATCATTGTGGAAAGAAATATGCAAAACTTGCTCATTTTTTACATATCAAATATGCTCCAAGTATGGGCACAAACATGAGAGTTGAATTTTCAACTCTCTAGGCTCTTTTTAATGTGGTCAACCAAAAAGATGTCAAAAACTAAATATTTTGGGGAATTCAAAACTTGTTGTGGATTGAGTCTACGACAAATTCAGCATAGTGGCCCCTCATTTGGCTCACATTTTGCAAGGTATCAAACAATTCCACAACAAGTTGGACTGGTTCTCTTGTGGCCATATATACCATGAACTCAATACCCTAGCAGACAAGCTCTCCAAGGAGGCTCTCCAACTTATTCCACAAGTGCTAGAAGACCAAGAGTATACGAATAATAATTTTTTGGGGGTTGTTGCCTTCCATATCTAGTTTTTTTTCTCACTTATTGCTCTATTTTGTTATTATATATGTAAACAATCCAATGATATTATCCAAAATGTGATAGATATTTTTTTGGCTTTTAAAAGCTCGCACAATATGTAATTGGAACAAACTTATATTACTAGAAATCAATCAATTACTTCTACATACCACTAAAAGTGGAAAAATATCTATAACCTTTGATCACCTTGAACATCAAACACACTAAGAACCTTGACAATGGGGTTCTAATAACATCGCCAAAGATCCAAAATTGACAAAACACAATTTAATGAGTATTGATTAGTCAAAATTACCATGTGGATCAAATATTCATGTCGAAATGATGGTATATTGGATTAGGTGTGGGTTGCACTTGCATTTGAAAGAGTGAACACAACGTGGATAAAGAACATTGACTACACTAGGAACCTCGACAATGGGGTTCTAATAACATGGAAAAAAATCCAAAATTAACAAAGTACAATTTAATTAGCATTGATTAGTCAAAAGTACAATGTGGATCAACGACTCATGTCGAAATGATGGTATATTGGACTAGGCGAGGGTTGCAATGGCATTGGAAAAATTGAACACAACATGAATAAACAGTCACTTGGAGAAGGAATACAAGGAATCACAGTCTTGGTTACATGTATAGGGATGGTCAAACAAGCAAGTAGAAGCATTTGGGACACCATAAAAAATTGGCAACTCATCTTTTCTAAGAGACATCCAAAAGCGCATTTTTTTTAGGGAAAAGCTTAAAATTCTCCTTTTGGAAAATGCATCCTTCAAATTTGGGAAAATTTTCCATTTACATTTCTCACAGAGATATGTAGAGAAATGTTTCTTCAATCGTCCCAAAAAAAGGGAAAAACAGAAAACCCTTTTGGGGAAATGCATTTCCCTCTATGTTTCACCACATTTCCCAAAAGAGATATGTGGAAAAATGTTTCTTGGAGCATCCTACAAGAAAAAGACACCTTGGGAACATGGGAAACATGGAGGTGCCCCCTCCCACCCTAAGGGACACATCCCCGTAGAACAATGGTTTTTTCATTCATTTAGTGGCATTTCTGATTCATCATTGCTCATTTGTTTATGAATACAAAGTTTATCATATACTGCTATGTTGAATGGTAAGCACATGTCAAAGCCCTATAACAAGAGGAGCTGTTTCGGATAGAATCAAGGCCAAGGCCTCACAATTGGGACTAAACTTTCATAGTTTCAATATAAGCATGTGGAGAGCACAGTGGAAATTCATTATAATAAAGAGACCTTACGAAACCATATTTTCTTGATGATCATAGAGGCTTTGGTATTTCACTTGCACTAAGCATAGCATATATTGTCATCTATCGGTAAGATACATCTATAAGACCTCATTTACAAATACTTAGAAAAGTCTCCCTTGGAAAGATTACTTTTATTTTAACAATCAAAGAACTTCTATAACAATTATTGTTGACTAGTGTAAAAGCATAGCTCTAAAAGAATGGAAAGGTGCTATGGGCTATATCTAACATGAAAAAATCAAAAAATGAATATGTAGGAACTGATGTTAGCCCAAATCATGGTGTAACTGACTAGTATTAAACTTGTTCCACTTCATACCGTCACACTAGTGTGTTTGTAGCAAAAATTTGGTACTGCTGAAGGTATAACTACGGAAATGTAAAAGAAAATATCCATGGTGCAAAATTTTCAGTTTGAACCATAGATATAAACTTAAAACACATTTTGGATAAGAGGTACATACTTGTTCAAATGCTGAGCAAAATTCCAGAAACTGCAATGCTGATCCAATATCATTTTATGAAAATTCTATGTCTGCAATCAATTGCATTGGCTTCCCTTGAGACAATATTATTTCATCCATCTCTTTCTTGTCTTTGCATTTCTTCTTCTTCAAATTTACTTTTGCTTCAGCAACCTCTAACTAAAAATCAAATACAGAAATAGACTGATCATTGATCCCCTCGATAACATTTTTCTTTCCAGGTTTGTCTATATTGCCTGATTTTATTTTCTTTGTTTGCTTCACATCAACCTTTAAAACATGTTCGCTTTCTGTTGGCATCAGATTTCCAGCTTTACAATTAATTTGAGAGGAATGAATTTTGTTTGATTTTGGGTATATTTTAGCCCCCTTTTTCCCCTCGAAAGGCCCTGTGCTTTCATGAATAGCCAGAAAAATTTGTGTGTCTTTACTTGCAGGCAAATCCAAGAACTAAATTGAAGGCCAGAATGGGCTAGCCAATGTAAATTAAGCCAACAGGGCCTTTGGACCATGTGTAAATATATATTTTTCAGTAATTGAATTCTTTCCATATATATTTGTGTGGACTTGTGCATGATCATAAACCTATTATTGTAGCTTTATGTGATAGGACTTGTAAATGGAAGATATCACTACTGTGTTGAGTAAGAAAATTTTCTTGCGGAAGGATGAGCCCAAGAAAAAATGATTTAATTTTAATACATTGAATCTTAAGATAAAATCGATCTTATTCACTGACCTACGTGTGGACCAATTTCTAGATGCATTTGTTTATGCCCAGTTTATGGTCAGATAATTGTTGAAATGTTTTCAACTTGGGGTGTGGAAAATCTCTTGAGTCTGTGAGCGTAAAACTATTATGCATGGAGTGATCGTGATCCTGGAAAACATTAGAGTGATTCTCAAGAATGTTGCTAAGCGTTTGTTGTGTGTATTGTGAAATATTATGTATGGGAGGCAATGAACCTTCAATGGAGATGCCTTTGTGGTCTAGACAGTTGGATAATCTTACAGTAAATTGACATCCATTTCCATTAAGGATGAGTAAATTATGAATCTGGTGATCTAATCGATAGAACTAGATTTCAAAGCCATGGATTAGCAATTTAACTACGACATTTCTTTGTCTTGGATAGTTTTTATCATCGTCAAATGCTTTATCGTATTTACGATTGTAAAAGAAGAAGCAAGCTATGAAATTGGAAATAGAGGGGCTTAATGAAATCCCCCCTTTCTGGTGAATTTTCGGCTTCGTACAAGACCTGGGAAATACAATTAGAAAAAGTGGTTTGAACAAATATTGTAATCTATTTGGCTGAAAAGGCACGGCTCCAGTGGTTTTTAATTTTAGTTTTATATTACAAAAATTGGATTTGGTGGCTCATCAGTTGGATATAAGGGAGCTTTAGAAAATTAGAAAAGGGGATCTGATAATAACCAAGGTAACATTAACCAGAAAACAAAAAAAAGAGCGCGTTGAAAATCGAATGGACTTGACGGAGCTCAAACAAGTGATTGAATCCAAGCAATATGACAAAATCGCAAATTTCTACGACGAGCTTCAACTCCAGTTGGCTACTCAAGGTATCAAAGAGCCAGAAGGTTGGTCGTATTCTATTCATTTGTTGGGACACATCTACATACAGGATATAAATAGTGCAAGGTTTCTCTGGAAGCAGATACCTACATCTATGAAGGAGGGTCAGCCTGAAGTTGTTGCTGTGTGGAAGACAGGTCAGTGCATGTGGACACATGATTATGCAGGCATCCATGGAGCTCTTCAAAGCTTCAATTGGAGTCCAGAAGTGCAGCATATTATTACTTTATTATCTGATAGTTACACAAAAAGGGCTTTTGAGCTACTCTTGGCTGCATATTCCATGAAAAGTGTGGTTGATACAACGCAGTTTTTGGGGATTTTACTTTACGAATAACAACACACATAAGAGGAAAATGAGAAAATATTACATAAGAGGGATACATAAACTTACATATGGGAAAACTAGCTTCATGCAATAGAAAAACCATAGCCTATTGCTCAAACTTGCAATTTCTTCCCTTCTGGGCTTCAGATCTACATCAACTTTTATAATAGACACCTAATTCAAATTCCAACACCTGATTCATAAATTATCATATATCAGAACAAACCTCAACATGCAGAGTCTATGGGGTGACCGTGAAATCCTTGCTATTAACTGCCAGCTCTTTACCGTCATCACTCAGTTTGTTTAGATTTATCAAATGAGAGTAACCAGTGGCAAGAGCTTCCACCATAAGTACACACAGGGCCATGAACGTGGCCTCAAGACTGGGGAATGGGAAATTGTGCTAAGATGAGATTTCAATTCAAGGATATTTAAAGGCACCGGGAAGGAATGGTGTAAGGTAGATGTCACAGGTGTTCGTGTTTTGATAGTTTGGCAAATCAAAGACAAGGCAACATCGTAATCCACCCTTAGAGTTAAAAAAGATCTAGTCTTCCTGTTTCATTATATGATCTCTCAAATGTTTGTTTGCAAAGGTTTATCTTGTGTGCTTAGAGTATTGATTTTAGACTAGTTATTAAGTGCAGGTGTTTGTTTGTTTGGTTGAATTAATACAGCAGAATATGAAAGGTCTAGGAAAGGTAGGTAGAAAGAGGAAGTAGTAGCTTCATTGGGAAATGGAGTCAAAAAGAGGTCATGACAAACTTATCAATGGATATGGGATATCAAAGGGAAAATCTAGCTTGGCCACGGGATCCTTTGGTTTTTGGAATGAGATGGACATCAATGATTTGGAAAGACAAGTTTAATTCTCAACAACGGGAATTTGAAAACACAATTTGAACAATAAAGAGCCATTTGATAGACAGGGCTAACCATGAATTCTACAAATCACACCTTTAAGAAAATAATGATTTCAAAACAACTTTTAAAATGAAATCTAAGATTCGGGGAACACCCTATTTCCTCAAATATTTTATTTCAAATGACTTAGAAAACATAAAAGATTCACCGATAATTGCAGTCATAGAAGAGGGAACACCTAACACATCTATGATTACAACTACAAAGACCTTTAAGACAACTTTTTAAGCAAGGACAAAGGGCAAGATTAGAACAAACATCCTTGGCTTACTATAAACACAAATACTTCAAAGGGAGACTTCAATAACAACCTTTAAGTGGCAGCAGACAAGCAGGGAGAACCATAAATCATGCTGAAGCCAACTTATTCAAAACTATCATAGAAATAAACAAGCATGAGGACTAAAGAGAGAGATTAAAGACTCTAAAATACCTCAGCAGAAGAAAACATGAAACAGTGAAGGATGAACAGGTCTAAGGTGCTTCCAGGAGTCATTTCTTAGCCTAAAACTGTCAACCTACTGTAGTAAGAAATTATGGAACAGAATGAAAACAGGAGAAAACATTAAATAGTTCAGAATAATTCACCAACAGCCAAGCTCATGGATCCAATGATAGAGCCTTCTCAAAAACAAGCATGCAACAACATCATCAGGGCTTCCAAGACTTCAATTTCTTCTTCAACTTCAAAAAACTATGTATTATTTCAGAGAGTTTCAGTATTACAACTAGTGATCAACCAACCCACTTCTCATCTTGTACAGGAGTATTTATAGAAGAATGAGGAGGTGGGATCTGATGACAGATCTCCAAGGGTTTTTAATACAATATTTAAGGCTTTTGGGCCTTTGAGGGGCTCAATGAAGAAGCTTACACATGTATCTTCTGTATTAAATATTTCACATTAAAATTGAGCTCAGAGAGAGCTTTTGTTGACTTTTAAGGCTCTGTTTCAGGATGTAATAACTCTGCTGATATTTTTTCATTAAGTTTATTTGCAGAATTAAATCTTTGGTTGTGTTGAGGCAAATATCTGATTTGATCAATAATTTCGGCCTCTGTTTGAATGCTTTGAGGCAACAGGTGGCTCTGTGATAGCTGGGAGGAATCAATTTTCCTCAGATGTGGAGATGGAGGCCTTTCTGTCTAATAAAACACTCATGATTTTCTTTAATTGTGTTTTAATTTGGAGGATCAGGATTTTAATAATCATTCTTAGTCTTAATACACACAGATCCGTCTTCAATCTCCTGTTCTGGTATGTTTTTTTCTTCGACACTGATGCTCTTTGTTTGTGATTCATGCACTATGTTTTGTTGATGTGCAGGCCGCGCAGGGCTCGTAAGGCATCAATGCCCATGAAACATTGATGAGACGTGGAAATCGAACCCTTGGATGCCTTTCTTTTAATGAATCGAAGGCGGGAGAATCGTCATTCTCAACCTTTGAATTTTTCTTTAATATGATGGAAAACCATCAAAACCCTGCAAAATACGAACTTATATTATAAAATCGTACGTTATTTAGGTTTTACTACTTCAGAGGGCGTCGAGAGAGAGCGTGGTCGTTGGATGGAAACATCCAACAGTCAAGATTTATTAGAAGAGGTTGAATGGAAGGTGGAGGAAGAATTAAGACAGAGTCGTTGATCGCGCAGTGATTGACGGTCGGGATTGATCAAGAGAAAATAAAGCGAGGGAGTCACTTTATGAAGAAATGGCGAAAATTCGATGAGATAAGGTTAAAAACCTTTGTTATGAGGAAAATATGGTTAAAAACTGAGTTTGGGGTTTAGGATGATCGTGGGCCATCGGATGAGATCGGCCTACAAGATCGACGGCGAAGATTTATATGTTAAACACCCTTTATCAAATATTATACCCCGGACTTCAAAAATTTTGATAAAACCAAGCTGTATAACCATTTCGGGTCACAAAAGGAACTTGCTGACATCAGGGTGTTTGTGACCCGAAAATTTTATGAAATCTGCCATATAAAGCTCCTTGGGTCCGTTTTGGGGCCTGCTGACGTAGGCCAACTGTGACCCAAAATTTTTATGAATTCTGCCCTATAAAGCTCCCCGGGTCCAGATTTCACGACCATGCAAGTAGCCGAACAAGACCTGCTCCAATCTGCTGTTGCCGCGTGGATGCTGACTAGGCGTTGGGACCACTGACTGTTGTCGTGGCCGTGGGGACCAGGGCGATTGATTGTGGGCCGTCGATCTGTAGATCAGATCGACATTGGAGATGTTTTGATAAATGGATCATACCTTAGTTCATCCCCCGAGCTCCTTTTAAGTGCGATCACCATCCAATGAGCCGACCTCAGATCGGACGGCGCACGTCAATATCGCGCTGAGCTCACAGTCGATATTTAATGCCCGGGGAGGGCGGTATCTCCAACTGCTCACGACCACATGTCGGCCTGTGACATTGATCGCGATCAAATGGGGAAAACAACTTATCCCACAAAGGCGGTGCGATCAAACTGCTCCGGTTTTTGAACAGTAAGTGACTGTGGGGACCACCGAGGCGATTGATTTGTGGGCCGTCGATCTGCAGATCAGATCAGCGGTGGGGAGCGAATTAAGCTTTGCACCAGCAGAAACCTTTATGATATGTGAAAACCCAAAAATTAATATAAACAAAGGTTTTATTGCACCATGGGTGGGATATATATTTATAATACGGTTTGGCGCCCATCTACGGGGCCATGGTCTATATGAAATGTAATATGATCGGGGGCTATAATATATAGGGCTAATCGGCATCAGAGTTTTTGTTTAACGCATAAACAAGTGCGCTCCATGTGTTTCTCCAACGTGATAAATGCTTAGGACCTTAGCACTTGGTTCTAGCGCTGGGGCACATGGAGGGGAAATGGTTTGGATTTAGCCCAAAGGGGCTTAGACCCATAGTCAAAATACTTTTTTTTAGGACATTTTCAAGATGTTTAGAAGGATTTTGGGGGTTTCGACATAGTTCAAAATGAGTTTTAACTTTGTAAAAATGATTTTCATAAATGGAAGAAGGGGAATCATACAAATAGAGGAGTTTTATGGAGGAAAAAGGGAAGAAAAATGGAGGTTAGTTTTTTAAGTGAGGAAAGGGAAAATGGTGTTTGCCGCAGTATTTTGTCTTTGAAATCAGCAGAATTTCTGAGCCTGAAATGGGAACAGCAGTGAATATTTGGGCAGAGGCATGAGGCCTTCAAGAGTCTTCAAGAGCCAACACTTTTTTGCAATAAAATTTGTTCCTTGAAGGCTCCAAAAATGATTTAGCGGCCTTTTGGTATAACAAATTTTATAGGTGGCTAACAGTGGCTCCACTTAGGGATGGTGCCTTCTTGAAGGCATCAAGAACTTCTGACTTGCATTCTCTAGGAGGTTGATTAGTGCCTTATCCATTGGGCTACCTTTCTTTCCTTGAATTATCTTCTTTTACTCTGAAAACATATTAGCAGCCATAAAAACAATGGATCTTTCATCAACAAGCTTTCTACCTACCCAATCCTATAGATCTAACATTTTTTCTTCCTTAGAGTGCACTTGGATTGGAAAACTCTCTTACAACATTTTATTCTTTTGAAAGCAGGAAATCTAATCTATTTCTACTCCTTATTTCTCCATGGACTCAGATTAAACAGTTGAGCCCATATGATTCTCTACCTAATATACTATCTGTTGGGATTAAACTATCCAACAGATTTTTATTCTCTAAATTCTACAACAGAAATTTAAAAGCATACAAGTTAGGATTGAACAGTCTAACTTCTTGTTGATCTAACGACAAAAAAACAAGCTGCACATAGATCTTATTTTGCAGAAAATTAAATAAAAAATGGAAGGCTTAAGATCTGAAATTTCCAAGCATTTCCTTCATCTTCTTTATAGCTCTGTTTTGACTTTTGTTTTGAGCTGTCTTTCCTTTGTCAACTGGTTCAGATTTTTAGCTAATTGGAACCAGATTTACATCTTTTTTGACTCAGAAATTGAAACAGATTTGAGTCATTCTCTTTGGAAACTTAGGCTCAGATTTTGAGCATGTTTGAACCTTTAATTTCTATCCTAAACTATCTACTAATAAGCCAAGATTTAAACAGTTTAGCAAATCGAATTCACAATCCTATCAGCAGAAAATTTAAAACTAATTAGTCAAGATGAGGCTGTTTGAATAACTAGAAGTGTGTTCTTTAGGAGTGGCATTTGAGCTTGCACACTTTCACATTTGTTTCTCTTTTCTGGTATGGGGTTGTACCTTTATTTTTTCACAATCTGCCCTCTTTTCTTTCTTTCTTTGTTTTTGTATTTTTATTTTTATAACCTTGAATGCAATGTTCAGACTATGATATTTACAATGAAAAAATAAAATGCTTTGAAACTCATGATTCCTTGTAGAAGTAATGCTTTAGCATTCTGCCATTGACAGGACCTCCATACAGATCTTATCCATTCAATTCCTTCAAGAAAAATGCATTGTGACCCCTTTCAGCATGAACAATATAGGGACCTTTCCACAAGTTCTCAAACTTTCCATGTTTTCCCTTCTCTTCTCTCCTTGAATCCCACTTAAGAACAACATTTCCAACTTGGAAATTGTCTGCCTTAGTTCTCTTATCAAATAACTTCTTCATATTTTCTTGGACCAACTGTGTTCTCTCACAAATTTCTTCTCTGGTTTGCTGTAAATGGATGGTTTGATTGATTCTCCTCTGCATATCATTCTCTTCAACCTGTACTTCTTGAAGGAGCTTCATGACTGGCACTCATAATGAGGTGGGAAAGACTGCATCCATGCCATAAACTAGCTGATAGGGGGACATATTTATTGATTTCTTTGTAGTTAACCTATCAACCCATAAGGCATGAACCAGTTTACTATGCCATGATTTCTGATTTTGTTCCAACAGTTTTTTAATGATATTGATGAGGCTCTTGTTGGAAGATTCAGCTAATCCATTTCCTTGGGGATAGTAAGCAGTAGAATGGCCCAAGGTTATGTGGTATTTGTAACAGAAATACACCATATTTTTAGATTTAAAAGCAGCAGCATTGTCTGTTATGATTTTTCTGGGACAACCAAATCTAGATAGGATATTTGTTTCAAGAAACTTGATAATGACAGAGTCATTAGCATTTCTGGAGGGTATAGCTTCTATCCACTTGGTAAAGAAGTCAGTGGCTGTGAGGATCCACTTATGTTGAGCTGAGGAGGATGGGTGAATTTCCCCAATGAAGTCTAAACCCCATTGTTGAAAAGGTGCCTCAACTCTGATAGGATGTAAGGGTAAGGGAAGAAGTTTTCTTTTTCCATCAAATATTTGACACTTATGGCAAGACATGACCAACTTTTGAGTGTCTGGGAAAAGGGTAGGCCAATAGTAACCAGATCTAAGAATTTTTTTTGCTGTGGCCTTCCAGTAGAGGTGTCCTCCACATTCTCCGTCATGCAACTCATGCATGATTTTTCCTGCATCATCTTCAAGTAAACATTTAAGAAAAATTCCAACAACATTTTTCCAATATAATACCCCATCTAAGATGCAAAAACTCAAAGCTTTTTGTTTCAAAAATATAGCTTTAGTTTTAGACAAAGAAGGAGGGGCATTTAAATATAAAATCACATAAATAATGTCAGCATACCAAGGAGAATTCAGAAATGTTTCTTCAATAAAAGGAGCAGTAGATTCTTCTATTTCTTCCAACACATCTACCATATTCATGTCTAGTGCTTGGAAGTTAGACTCAACCATAAGTTTTGCTAATCCTTGCCCTTTAACTAGTTTGGTGGGCCTGATTTCTAAGTCATACTCAAGAATAGTTGCAATCCATTTTCCCCTTTTACCATCAGGGTCTTGACTTAGAATGTCCTTGACAACAGTATGTGGAACAAAATCAATTATGTGAGAGTGTAAAATATAGACCCTAAAGTCTTTTAAAGCTTTCACTAATGCTAAGGCTTGCTTCTCCATGATGTTGTATTTGAGAGGAGCATCTCTTAAGGCCCTACTAAAGAAATATATTGGTTTTTCTTGCCCCAAGTCATTCTTTTGAAGTAAAACTGCAGTTATTGTATGCTCAGATGCAAAAGAAAAGATGTAAAATTATTTGTTAAAATTTGGACTAATCAGGACTGGTGTTTGAGTAAGAGCTTGTTTGACCAGTTCGAATGATTGTTTAGCTGGTAAAGTCCATTTTACACCGACATATTTCTTAAGCATGTTTGTAATTTTTTTTAATAGCTCAACAAGATTAGGGATAAACCTCCTTAGAAAATTAATCTTTCCGATGAAAGATTGCAACTCTTTGAGGCTTCTTGGATGACTGATTTGTAATATGCCATCTATCCTTGTAGGATCTATTTTGATTCCCTCTTCCGAAATTATGTGGCCAAGAAGTTTACCTTCTTGGAGACCAAAGAGTGTCTTCTTGGGATTCAATGACAAGCCAAATTTCCTACACTTCTCAGAAACTTTTCTTAGGTGAATCAAATGTTCCTCATCAGTTTTTGAGAAAACGGTTATGCCATCAAGGTAAATGATTATGAAATAGACAATAGCCGTGTTTTGATAGTTTGAAAAATTAAAAAGACAAGGCAACATCAAAACCAATCTTTAAAGTTATAGGATCTAGTCCTGATGTTCTCAGAGAGGGATCTCTCAAATGTTTGTTTGAAAAGGTTTATCTTGTGTGCTTAGAGTATTGGTTTTAGACTAGTTATTAAGTGCAGGTGTTTGATTGTTTGTTTGGTTGAATTGATACAGCAGAATATGAAAGGTCTAGGAAAGGTAGGTAGAAAGAGGAAGTAGTAGCTTCATTGGGCAATGGAGTCAAAAAGAGGTCATGACAAACTTATCAATGGATATGGGATATCAGAGGGAAAATCTAACTTGGCCACATGATCCTTTGGTTTTTGAAATGAGATGGACATCAATGATTTGGAAAGAGAATTTAAATTCTCAACAAAGGGAATTTGAAGGCATGAATTGACCAATAAAGATGTATTTGATAGACAGGGCTGGCCATGAATTCTACAAACCACACTTTAAGCAAATAACGACTTCAAAAGGCTATGAAATAGCCAATCGCCGTGTTTCGATAGTTTGGAAAATAAAAGAGACAAAACACCGTAACCAATCTTTAGAGTTACAGGATCTAGTCCTCCTGTTCTCAAAGAGGGATCTCTCAAATGTTTGTTTGCAAAGGTTTATCTTGTGTGCTTTGAGTATTGGTTTTAGACTAGTTATTAAGTGCAGGTGTTTGATTGTTTTTTTGGTTCAATTGATACAGCAGAATATGAAAGGTCTAGGAAAGATAGATAGAAAGGGGAAATGTCGGATTCATTGGGCAATGGAGTCAAAAAGAGGTCATGACAAACTTATCAATGGATATGGGATATCATAGGGAAAATCTAACTTGGCCACAAGATCCTTTGGTTTTTTGAAATGAGATGGACATCAATGATTTGGAAAGAGAATTTAAATTCTCAACAAAGGGAATTTGAAGGCATGACTTGAACAATAAAGAGGTATTTGATAGACAGGGATGGCCATGAATTCTACAAACCACACTTTAAGCAAATAATGACTTCAAAACAAATTTTAAAATGAAATCTAAGATTCGGGGAACACCCTATTTCCTCAAATATTTTATTTCAAATGACTTAGAAAACATAAAAGATTCACTGATAATTGCAATCATAGAAGAGGGAACACCTAACACATCTATGATTACAACTACAAAGACCTTTAAGACAACTGTTTAAGCAAGGACAAAGGGCAAGATCAGAACAGACCTCCTTGGCTCATTATAAACATAAATACTTCAAAGGGAGACTTCAATAACAGCCTTTAAGTGGCAGCAGACAAGCAGGGAGAACCATAAATCATGCTGAAACCAACTTATTCGAACTATCTTAGAAATAAACAAGCATGAGTACTAAAGAGAGAGATTAAAGAATCTAAAATACCTCAGCAGAAGAAAACATGAAACAGTGAAGGATGAACAGGTCTAAGGTGCTTCTAGGAGTCATTTCTTAGCCTAAAACTTTCAACCTACTGTAGTAGGAAATTATGGAACAGAATGAAAACAGGAGAAAACATTAAATAGTTCAGAATACTTCACCAACAGCCAAGCTCATGGATCCAATGACAGAGCCTTCTCAAAAACAAGCATGCAACAACATCATCAGGGCTTCCAAGACTTCAATTTCTTCTTCAACTTTAACAGACTATGTATTATTTCAGAGATTTTCAGTATTACAACTAGTGATCAACCAACATTTCCTCATCTTCTATATTAGTATTTATAGAAGAATGAGGAGGTGGGAGAGGATAAAAGATCTCCCAGGACAATTAATACAAACTTAAATGACTTCTCGGCCTTTGAGAGGCTTTATGAATAAGTTTACATATCTTTCTATCTGTATTAATTGTTTTACATTTAAGATTAAGCTTGGTGGGAGCTTTTTGTTGACTTTTAAGGCTCTGTTTCAGGATGTAATAACTCTGCTGATATTTTTTCATTAAGTTTAATTGTAGAATTAACTTTCTGGCTGCGCTGAGGAAAATATCTGATTTGAATAATAACTTCTGCCTCTGTTTGAATGCTTGTGGCTACAGGTGGCTTGGTGGCAGCTGAGAGGAATCAATTTGCCTCAGATGCGGTGGTGGAGGCCTTTCTGTTTGACGGATATTTTGATTTTCCTTTAACTTTGTCTTAACTGGGAGGATTAGGCTTTTGATAATCATTCTTAGCTGTAATACACATAGATCCGTCTTCAATCTCCTATTCTGGTATGTTTTTGTCTTCGACACTGATACTTTTTGTTTGTGATTCATGCATTGTCTTTTGTTGATGTGCAAGCCGCGCATGGCTCATAAGGCATCAATTCCCATGAAACATTGATGAGACATGGAAATCGAACCTTTGTATGGCTTTCTTTTAATGAATCGAAGGCGAGAGAATCGTCATTCTTAGCCTTTGATTTTTTCTTTAATATGATGGAAAACCATCAAAACCCTGCAAAATACGAACTTATATTATAAAATCATGCGTTATTTAGGTTTTACTACTTCAGAGGGTGTAGGGAGAGAGCGTGACCATTGGATGGCAACATCCAATGGTCAAGATTTATTAGAAGAGGTTGAAAGGAAGGTGGAGGAAGAATTAAGACAGAGTCGTTGATCGCACAGTGATCGACGGTTGGGATTGATCAGGAGAAAATAAAGCGAGGGAGCCACTTTATGAAGAAATGGCAAAAATTTGATGAGATAAGGTTAAAAACCTTTGTTATGAGGAAAATATGGTTAAAAATGGAGTTTGGGGTTCGAGACGATCATGGGCCGTCGGATGAGATCGACCTACAAGATCGACGACGGAATTATATGTTAAACACCCTTTATCAAATATTATACCCCGGACTTCAAATCCCTCGATAAAACCAAGCTGCATAAACATTTTGGGTCACAAAAGGAGCCCGCTAACGTTAGGGTGTTTGTGACCCAAAATTTTTATGAAATCCACCATATAAAGCTCCCCGGGTTCGTTTTGCGGCCTGCTGACGTCAAGGTGTTTGTGACCCAAAATTTTTATGAAAACCGCAATATAAATTGTATCGGGTCTGGAATTCACGACCCTGCGAGCAACCAAACAATATCCGCTCCAATCATTTGCTGCCGCGTGGATGTTGACTAGGCATTGGGACCACCGGTTCTGTGGGACCGCTGACTGTTGTCGTGGCCGTGGGGACCAGGGCGACTGATTTTGGGTCATCGATCTACAGATCAGATCGATGGCGGAGATGTTTTGAGAAATGTGTCATACTTTAGTTTATCCCCCGAGCTTCTTTTGAGCGCGATCATCGTCTGATGAGCCAACCTCAGATCGAATGGTGTACATCAATATCGTGCTGAGCCCACAATCGACATTTACTGCATGATGAGAGTGGGTTTTCAAAACTGCTTAAGGCCACATGTCGGTCTGTGGCATTGATCGCGATCAAATGGGGAATACATCTTTTCCCACAAAGGTGGTGCGATCAAACTACTCCGGTTTTTTAACAGTAAGTGACCATGGGGACCAGCAAGGTGATTATTTTGTGGGTCGTCGATCTGCAGATTAGATCGACGGTGTGGAGCGAATTAATATTTGCACAGGCGGAAACATTTATGATATATGAAAACCCAAAAAATTAATATAAACAAAGGTTTTATTGCTTCGGGGGCAGAATATATATTTATAATACGGCTTGGCGCCTGCCTGCGGGGCCATGGTCTATATGAAATGCAATATGATCGGGGGCTATAATATACATGGCTAATCAGCATCAGAGTTTTTGTTTAACGCATAAAATAGTGCGCTCCGTGAGTTGCTCTAACGCGATAAGTGCTTAGGGCCTTAGCACTTGGTTCTAGCGTTGGGGCACATGGAGGGGAAATGGTTTGGATTTAGCCCAAAGGGGCTTAGACCCATAGTCAAAATACTTATTTTTTTAGGACATTTTCGAGATTTTTAGAAGGATTTTGGGGGTTTCGATATAGTTCAAAACGAGTTTTAAACTTTGTAAAAATGATTTTCATAAATGGAAGAAGGGGAATCATACAAATAGAGGAGTTTTATGGAGGAAAAATGGAAGTAAAATGGAGGTTAGTTTTTTAATGGAGGAGGGGGAAAAAGGGATTTTGCAGCAGTCTGTTCTCATGAAATCAGCAGAATTCAAGAGTGTAAAATGGGCACAGCAGTGAATATTTTGGACAAAGGCATGAGGCCTTCAAGAGTCTTCAAGAGGTAACACTTTTTTGCAATAAAATTTGTTCCTTGAAGGCTCCAAAAAATGATTTAGCCACCTTTTGGTATAACAAAATTTTATAAGTGGCTAACACACTCTTACAAAGCTTAGGGCTACATAAAGAAACTTAGAAAAACCCCAAAACATCCTTAGATTGGTTTTTTATCAGTTATTAGTGGTGCACCATAAACGCATATCTCTAAAAACAACAAAAACATCCACCTGGTGACTCCACTAGCCTCAGGTAGGCCTATTACTCCACTACTCCTTATAAAATCTCCTAGGAATGCATTGAGCAATCCCAATCATGTTGATGGTGGACAGCAAAGTTCAAATCTTCGAACTGGAGACACCACAGCTCTCAATAGACCAAAAGACTCCACTGGTAGAAAACTCTAGACTGGTTGAAAGGACACAGTAACTCTTTCTGGTAAACAAAGATGGATACAAGTGAGAATACAGTGGAAAAGTTGGAAAAATTAGTATATATATTCAGCAAACTGATGCATCTACTTGACAGGAAAAGAGAAAGACGCAAAGTTAAGGTTAACACTGCTTATTCAAACCAACCTACACTTTTTCTTTGGGAGGAACACACTCAACCATTACAAGTCAAGAGTAACAAAAAAAATGTGCCTAATGAGAAAATTGCAAATAAGAACATAGAGGAATGCTCTAAAGAATCTATCAGCCATCTTGAAATCACAGAATCTGAAATGGAAGAAAGAAAAAAAACCTGTAGGATCTCTACCTTTATGCTTTAAGTCATTTCAGTTCATACAAGAAAATTGGCCTCCTAAGAATCTATCAGAGGAAACTCATGAATCCCATGCTTATTATCCCAAAAATCAAGAAGAGTTGATTGAGAATGAATTCAAATCTGAAATAGAAGAAAAATCAAAACCTATAGGATCTCTACCTTTATGCTTTGAGTCATTTCATTTTATACAAGAAAATTGGCCTCCTAAGAATCTATCAGAGGCAACTCATGAATTAAATGCTAACTATCTCGAACATCACGAATAATTGGTTGAAGATGAAAAAAATCAAGAAATGAAAGAGAACCCAGAGGATCTCTCTAAAGGCACAAGTGGTGATTCATCATCTCTCATAGGTGAAGCCCAAAAAGAGATTCATCCTCTAAATTAGCTTTCACAAGAGAAAGAGGATTATTGTAGTTATATCCAAAGAGAGATAAAAATGCCTCCCTTTTTAACTAAAGAGGAGATATATCAACTCATAAACATGCAGACAGCCTCTAAAACTTCATATGAACAAAATTTTTCTGATCTTTCTCCTGCTAATCTTGCATACCATAAGTCAAAAAATAGATTTGTAAATCAATTTGAAGATAAGCAATCTGATAGTCCAATATGCATGGCTAGTGACATTACTTATATTGATGATTCTCCAAGTTTCGATCAATATATGGATGATCATGATATCCAAACAGAAACTAACCATGCAGAGCAATCAACAGTTGATTTGTGGGACAAAGTTCACTATCATCAGGTTGAAAAAAGTGAACAGCCAATACAGGTCACCTATGACACTGATGAGGAAAGCCTTGAGAGTTTAGAAGTAAGTGAAGAGTCTCTCACTTTTTGCTCTACTTCACTTCAGTCCATCAGAAATAACATTCACATAATTGGAAATCAACAATTTTTCAGCTTTTATGATGAGGTTGAGGAGGATGATGAAATTCTTCAGCAAGTTGTAAATGAGAAGCCTTCTCCTGAAATGGTTGAGGAAATCATTTTGGACATGGAATCCTCATTAACTCCATATTTTCAGCCATCAAGTTCCATTGAGTTACAAATTGCAGATGAAGAAATAAAGGTTGATAATCAAATGAGATTTGTCAAACTATCCTCTAAAGAGGATTTACTACCAAAGTGTATCCCTGCTCATCAACATGATAACTTTCACATAGTTTTTAGTCCACTTAATCATAACACATTAGCTTGGAAAGAATACTACACTGCAATATATGATGAGTCTGACAGTTCAAGTGATCATGAGCAAGGGGAAGAGTTTCTTTCCCAAGAGAGTTCCAAACATAGCCAAGTGGAAGAAAGAGTAGTCATGAATGAAGCTTATATATAAAATCCTCTAGATCAAGTATTATTCCAAGATCCATTTGTTGTTTTCCTTGAGAAATCTAAAGGAGGATTGTGTTCTACCATGAACAGTTTGTTGCAAAGTATGAGAAAATTTTTAAACACTACTGTCCAAAAACAAGTGAAGTGGAAGTGGGCTTTTGATTTCTTCAGCATCATGAAAGAACTGAACCAAGATCACACATGTAATCATCTACTTGACTGGTTACATTGGAAAAGAGAGTTCACCAAATAAATTTCTATCATGTATAGGTTATATTAGGGTAGAATAGATAGGCATGCAAAATAAGCTCGGCCCCATGAGCATCTTTCTTTCAGTTTGTTTTGTAAAAAATAGAAAATACAAAAACAATAGGAAAAGTAGAAAAATAGGGCAGTTTCTAAAGGCAATGGTACAGCCCCATACCCAAAAAATATTCATGCTCAAAGTGCGCAAGTCTAAATGCCACTACTAGTGCTCAAAATATATCTTGTTCAGTTATCAAGCCTAATCATAACTAGACATGTTTTAAATTGATTGCTGATAGGTTAGTGAAAGAAGTGATAGTCAAATTGTGTAAGCTTGACTTGTCAATGAAAGTAGATTAGGAAAAGATACTGGTTCCACACACTCAAAACGGAACCAAAGAGGAAAACAAGGATGAAAAACAAACTATGTATCCTGGCCCTGATTTTTCTAAATCTCATTTTGTGCGAGAATAATATTTGTGTGAAGCTTTTCTTTTATGCCACAAACACATGACAAATCAGACCATCTAACCCTAATTTGGTCATTTTTCAATTTCATGTTTTAGTTTAGTGAATGAAATCATGTCAAACAGCTTAATCTTGACAATCGATCTAGCATAGGTAGAGAAAACAAATGAGTTCATCAGTTTAATCTGAACTCCCAGAAGATATAAGTGTAGAATTAGATAGTTTTCCTTTTTTCAAAAAATATCATGTTAAAAGCTTGCTAGTCCAAGCGCACCTAAATAAGAAAAAATGTTAGGATATATAGCTGGGTAGGTAGAGATAAGGTTGATGCTAATCATGCTGTAAATTTTCAGAAATAGCATCAAGAAAGAGAGAAATTTGCGCCGATGGATAAGGCACTGGTCTTCACAAGCCAGAGATCTGCAATTCTGGACACCTCCTGAAAGGGAGCTGCCCTCCCCAAATGGAGCCACTGTTAGTCATCAGTATTTTTTACCTGTTTTGATGACTAGATTCCTTGGCTGAGTTTTCTAGAAGCTAATCTCAATCTATCAATTTTTCATCTAGAAAACGCCTCAAACAAATTTTTGTCTTCTTACCCCTCTCCTTCAGCCTATAACGATAAAAAATCTTCAGTTTCCCTACCTATCACAATTCAGAAAATCCTCCCTGTCTATAGTTGTAATAAGTTTGTCTCTCTACCATCAAAATCCTTTGTTTTCATGAAACTCACTATCGAACAGTTAACAAAGTGTCTACCCCTCTCTCACTGATCACTTTTTCATGTGATAACCCTACTCATGTCCAAGAATCCATTCAAAATCCATGACAAAGTATGTAGGTCTAGGTGGTGGTGTTTTAGGGAAAATTCCTTGGCGAGAATTTTTTGAGCCAAAAACCTTGTCTTCAATATCAGTCAGCCATCATTTCTTGTTATTTGCCGAAGAAAAACCCTTGTCTATCCCTAGGTCACACACCATCAAAGAGATCACTTTGTTTTGTTTCAAGCAAGGCTCAGGAATGTTCAAATCAGGAAAAGAGAAGGAGTTTTCCCTGTCTGAAGAAATATGGTTAGATCAGGCATGATCCCCATGAAACATCAAAGAAGAACTCCAAACTTCAAAATCATCTGTTTTTACATCTCTGAAGGGATGTACTGATTGATGACACCAAGAAGAGTGTGAGAAAAAAGAGAAACTCAGGAGAAGGTTTCATGTTGTATCAGTTTACTATGGAAGTCAAAGAAAGTGCAGATTGTGACCAGCTCTCAAAATCAGTCTCATAAAACCAAGAGTGATAGTCTTTTGGGAAAAGGCCTCTAGCAGACTAGGCATCAGAATGAAAGGTGTAAAAGGAATAGCTGCCTTTTTATCCCACTTTAGCCTAGCTTCTAAAAAACATTCAAGTACAACTTCATCATCAGAAGAGCTAAAAGCCAATACCAAGAAGATCTTATTTCCAAGATAGGCACAGTAAACATTTATCATTTGGAAATGCATTACCTATTCTTGGTTTTCATAGTGAGTTTTGCAAGAATTCACATCTTAAAAGCAGAACAGGCACAGGGTGTACAATTTGGTTTTCAAAAAGAGCCTCCTTCACGACAAGTAGAGGGCCCACAGAAAACTGGTTCAAAAGACAAATCTTCAAATGATGTAGCAGTGTTAGATGAAAGAATATTTTTTTATTTTAAGGTAGCCTCCCTTGAATGACAAGCACAGGATCTCTTTTGAATGATAAGCATAGTTTGTCTAAAGAGCCACAAACAGTTTGTTCATGGACAATTTTCAGTTGGTTAACAGAGGTCAAAAAAGGCACCCATACAGTTTTTCAAACATTGCCTACTTCATGATAAGTAGAGAGCCCTCAGTTTGTTTGAAGATATTCAAAGGAGGCAACTAAGTGAAAAGATCTTATTCCCCCTAGTCCTATTCAAATGAAAGAAAACTCATGAAAAGACCTCATACATCTACTTGAGAGGGATTTTATAATAATTATTTGAGAATCTACCTTGGTTGACATGAAGCTTTCTGACATTCAGCTTGGTATGAAGTGAAAAATCTGCAGTATCAAAATTTTTCAGAAAGTATTTTAAAAGGACTCTTCATGAACAAACTGAAGGTCAAGACTATAGAAATAAACCAGTGTTTGAAAAAACCTTCTTGACAAACAGAGGTTAGAGGATAGTATGTTTCAGAAAAGTCTGATATATGTAACAAAACCAAAGTAGAGTCTGATTAAAAAGCAACCTCATGTAAATGGGAAGGAGATGAACAAACTCATTTAAGTAGACTTTAAGCGGAAGTAAAAGAGAAATTACACAAATGCTTTGTAAAAATTATATCACTCATTTAGAAGAATACTGTTGTTCTCAGAAATACTCCCTCCATCTCATTGATAAAAAGTAAAAGATATGAAAATTTTGTTTCCAGGGAATGCTTTCTAATAAAATGATAGGCAAATTTGTTAAATGCAAAATATTGAAACCTGAAGAAGTGAATAGCATACAGAAAATATTTAAAGAAAGGCACTTAACTGCAAATTATCATAGGTTCAAGTGTTTAAACCTTTAAGTATTATTATGAAATTCCTCCTCTAGAATGGCAGGAGAGAAAATCAATAATGATTCCAGATTGTTTGAAGAACCTACTGTGTTCAGAAAAACTTGCACGGTTGTGTGAATAACAAAAACAAAGTGGTCTCAAAATACTGGAGAAGGCGTTGAAAAGTTTCTAAAAAACTATAAAGGCTCTCAAAGTTAAAGTCCACCTCTAAATTTTAAAAGCGGATAGAAAGAAAAATCACTCCTTTCAAGCTGGGCAACAGTGGGCAGAGTTTTTGGGTGATACTTTCTCAGTGGTGTAGGCCCTTCTAAACATCTTCAGAAAAGCTCTGCCATGACACTGGCATCTGTAGCATCCCCTTAACACAATATATTAATATTAACATTACTTTATGATTAGGAGAACTTAGTTATTTTGAAACCTTTCCAGCTATCAGGTGCTGCACATATGC
This sequence comes from Pinus albicaulis, assembly GCA_034641835.2. Classification (NCBI taxonomy): domain Eukaryota; kingdom Viridiplantae; phylum Streptophyta; class Pinopsida; order Pinales; family Pinaceae; genus Pinus; species Pinus albicaulis. The sequence goes on along the minus strand of JAXQQM020080760.1, from coordinate 64,539 downwards.
AATGCCTGAGGCTGTCCTTTTACTCAAAAAACAATTCACCTCAAATCAATTTTTTCTCAGGTAGACTTATCCAAAAGCATCTTGTTTTTTAAGGGAGTAATTACTGTTTTATTGCATAAGTTTTGAGTTTTGGAGGTGTTGAGAATCATTTGGTTGGAAAAAACCACAGTCTAATGAGAGGCAAAATACGTTTATTCTAAAAATACCTTCTTTCAGAGGAAACAAAGAATAGTAATTGAGGAGGAAAGGGCTTATTGTCACGGTTGCAAAACCTGTACCCAGTAAAGAAAAACCCCAATTTTTGAGAAGTTGATGTTAGTTGAAGACTATTTTGATTAAAAGCCAAACATAGTTTTAAAAGAGAAAAATAGTGTTTAAATAAGAGTTCTATTTTTGTTCATTTGAAAGACCTATGTTGGTAAGAGAGTGAAGGAAGGCCTAAAACAAGCTGTCCTCCAAAGTCAACAAGGGTGGATTTCACCAAAATATTTGACGATGTTACAACTCAAAATAAATGGCTCCCTTCGGTTCTTTCAACTTCCATGAGGTGACTACATGATTTTGCCAAAGGTCCAAGATGTCACAGTACCACTCATAACACAATTGTTTGCCACAGGGCTGCAAGACATGTCCACCTGTGGGTCTCAGACTTCTAGAAAATACTCCTAGGGTTGTCTCCAAAGTAAGCTAAGATCCCCCAATATGAAGGGCCTGAAGTGTTTCAACAAGCATACACAGTCTAAATCGTTATAAACCCTTCCTAAAACCGGACCACATACGGAAATTCTTTAGAAGCTATATTCCCTTTTTCTCCTTATTCATTAGCTATGCTCCCCTCATGAGAGTTATCTTGAAGTATTTCCCATGTGAAGGAGGTAAAATTTTGATTCTCATATCACATCAGGCTTTATGTATACATTTCACAAGGACTCGATTCTTTTAAATCTCTCTTTCTTTCTGCAAAAGCATAGACAAGATGTCCTCCTTGTTCAAAGGGGTACTCCTTCTCAGCAAAAAACGAATGCTTTCCATCATTCTCTCATGAAATCATCACATCCTTCTCAGTTGAAAGAAAGGAGTGTCTTGGGAGACTTTCATTTCTCCTTCAGGATTTTTAACTGCCTCTTCATCTCATGGCCCATCTCACACTGCTCTCCTCACCCCTCCACTCACTATGCTCTCCTCCATCAAGTCATCTCTCCTCAAAAACATCACCCATGATTGATGGTAGAAAAGAGCATGGTCTTATGAAAGCAAGCATGAGGTTGAACGATATGAGGCAAAGTGATACTCGGGAAAAGTAGTAAGGATGCGAGCCAAAGCATCTAGCCTAAAAGCAGTCAGAAAATGAACAGAGAACAATGAAGATTCCAAAAAGGGTAGTGATGATGAAAGAGCAGCAAGCTATTGGTGATAGAGAGCAAGGGAAAGAGGTTCAAAACGGTGATGAAGAAAGAGTATCGAAGCTCAGTTAGGAGGACGGTCCTCAAGGGAACAATGAGATTCTAAACGAAAGGCATTGATGAGGAACATACATTCCTCAACAAAGTCATGAAATCAATCAAAGGGACGGTGAAAAAGTGCCTCCAAAAAAAGTAGTGATCATGATGGCAGCCCACATAGGGGCCCTGGGAAGGCTGATGGGGAGGTAATGAGAATAGAAAATGACAATGCAGAAAACTTGATCCCAATGAAGACAATCCTAGTGAAGGCGAGTTAAAAGCCCAGAAAAGAGAGATAGTGTTTGGAAGCCCTAAAAAAACTAAAAACGATGAGAAAAATAGTATGACAGTGGCGAAAACGGTGATGATGGAGGCTGGTAGTATAAAGATCAAGTTGAACAGAAAGTACTGAGATAAAACCTCCTCTCTCTTCTCTCAACACAGCAGAACATGTCTTCTTCTCTCTGAGTAAGGGGCACGGATTCATTCTCCAAAATCACCGGAGGCTAAACACGGATACGCAAGAAAGAAGATCACTCCAGCAATGACTAGTAATATCACTAGGGCCCTAATAAGTACATGCAAACTGTTTAAGAAGAGTATTTTTGAATTGCAAAAAATAAAAAGAGCAAAGAATTCTATTGAAAGCAAGGGAAAAGAAAAAGTTGAACAACGGGATAGTAGTCATGAAAAGGATAGAGAGTTGGGACATCATACAAATAGACAGTGATGCTGGAGATGATGAAGCTAGAGTTGTGGATGCTCTGCAAGGCAAAACCCAAATCCATGACTTGAAGCATGATCTGAAAGAATCAAATGACCTCATACATGTTCTACAAGTATTTCAAAATGGCACAAACGGTGGGAAAATGAAATTTATGGGGCAGGGCATTCAAATACCTAAGGGAAGCATACAGCACAATTGAAAGAGTTTGAAGAGTATATGGGAATATTTGATGATGCGAAGAAGAAGAGTGACGGTAAGAAAAGAGAGGCCTAGGACTATGGGTCTTAGAGAGCTTTGGAGAAACGAAAGGAAGAAGGAAGTAGCCCTTGTTATTCAGGGCTTATCCTCCCCTCCACATTGCTTTCCCAAAATACTACGTGGTAAAAATCCATGTTGAAAAGATCAAAATAATTTGAAGAGATGAATTGAGAAATAAAATAGAGACTTGGTTTTACAGGAAGATGACCAGGCTACAAGAAATTGAACCAATTTTCCGAAAGCTCAAACTTGCTCAAGAAAGGCTCAAAACTTTGAAGAGCTTAGGTGGAAAAAGGAGAAAAAGAAACTGTATCCTAGGCTTGAAATATTGGCCTCATCTTTGCCTTTCATGCTTCGAAGAACCCTTAAGGGGCTTGCTCGCCAAATTGAGAAAATTTTGACATGATCTTGTTTTTGTGTTTTTGGCCCTAATATTACATTTTTCTGTTGCCATGGGTGCTAGGGCATCCTCGGCTCATAGAAGTAATTTTTTGTGAATGTATTAAATTTTACGGTGGCTACTAAAAGTTTTGAATCAAAAGGAGGTGTTTTTTGGTCCCCAAAGAGGCACAAATCAGTCCAAATTCACTTTCTTCCTCACATATTAGCAGATGCGGCCACTCTCAGTGTTTTCACTCGGTCCACCTTTTCTGAGACTTCCGAGGATTCTTTTTGGAAAAATAAAAGTTCTAGAAACTAGACATACGGGGCTTTCCAACGAGCTATCACAAAGATGGGCTGATATTGAGGTCCATAAAGTTGTATCTACAAAATAGGCTTCTTTTGTTGCTACGCTCTGTGATGGCTGGCTAGAAAAGCAGTTTTTCTAAAAAGATGGCCATCGATAATAACGTTTAGCTATTTTTAACTCTTATAACGAGAGGCAGAAAATTAATTTTCTTTCTATTAGTAGCTTAAATAGATATTTTGTAATATTTTATGCATTCTGAGCTTTACCCAGCTCAAGGACAAAATCGAGATATATGTATTAGACCAATGGCCTTATAGATGCTCTAAGGAGGTTTCTTTTCTCTTTGTCTAAATCAGAAAATTCTAATTGTATGGGGAAAATTTGAACTTAATGTTACTTAAGAGCAATACATAGCATTACAAGCTTTGAAGAAATAATTTGTCATGAAGAAAGTGGATGATTTCTTGTGACATGGATGATGGAGGATTGTTTGTAGGATTCATAGCTTGGTAGATAGTGTTGTGTTCATATACGGTATGTTTTATTTAACTTTTATCACCATGTTTCATGCTTCTTGCTTGTTTTAGGTCGATTGAAAAATATAGACAGGACATACCACCAGGCTTCTCAAATTCTGATTATTCTGGTGCTATGTTTTTCTTCTCTTAGTTATGTGAAAAGTCTTAATTTCTTTGGTACCTAGAACTTGATGTATAAATTTCATTATGGTTGTATGTATGATGTCTAGTATGATTCACATTTTTACTTTCTTATAGCAACAAACTCCATCTCTTGAAATCTACTCTCTGAATTATTGATGGTCTTAGTTAAGTGAAAAGGGGTCTTGTTTCAATCTGCCCTTTGTCCATCTTTTCTAGTCTTATTTCAAAGTTCCGATAGCTCAAAATATGATGTTTAGGAGTTCCCCACTACAGAAAAAATCCCCATTGGTGAGGGCGAAAATGGTCACCATAGCTCATTAGTGAGGTCAAAGAGCCTTCGTCACCAAAAAAAATGATATGGTGGCGTGTCCTCCAAAACAAGGTGTTGTGGTGACTTATTCAGGTACAGATGCAATAATTATTTATAATGACTGATAATAACTGTCACCCATTTCTGCCTGTTAATGGTGACGGGACATTAGCCAATGATCTTGCGCACAACGTCACCAAAGGTGGCGTCGCCAAAAATATAGGTGGTGACATTTCAAGATCAAGTCACCAATAATGATTAAAGTGACGGATAGTGAGCCCGTCTTTTGTTCATGAACGTGGTGATGGACAACTAGTCACCAAAAAAGCTGACGATCACCAAGGTGGCATCGCCGAAAAGTATGTGTTGGTGACATTCAAGGATGCCGTCTGATGATTATATTGTGGGATGAAGTGATAGTACCATTTATATGAACAACAATGATTTTTTATGGACCTTTCATGTCGGAAGTCACTATTGGTGCATATATATATATGGCAACGTTCATTGACCATCACCCATAAACTCATTGGTGACATCAAGGTCAGTCACGAATAATAGCTATAATAGCAAGCAGTGACCCTCTCCCATTTCACATGTCAACAACAACGATTTATATTGTGAACCTTTAATGGTCGTCACTATTGTCATATATATGGGTCATTGCGTTGACAAATCCTCATTCATATTTTGGTGAGGTAAAAAAAATGTCTGTAAGCTCATTGGTGATGGTCAACATCACAGTCACCAGAAACTGATTTCGCGATTCCATATGAATGCCTCGGGGAGCTGATAGAGCTCAGACACCAACCTCCGCATGGCAGGGTGCTCTTCCATTGAGCTAACACCCTTTAAATAGTATACTTCAAACTAGTACTGGCAGGGTGCAGATATACAAAGGAATAGACACGGCTTGAAAAATTCAGTGTCTGCTCCTAATACATTCTCGACACTCTACAAAGTATGATATTGATATATAGCTGATATTTGTAATACCAGTGGTTCTAATTTAATAGTAAAATTTATATTCAGAATAAATAAATGAATAAACTGAGAGGCCTTGGAGCTGGTACACAATCCTTACACCAAAATCTCTTAATATTCAAGTCTATGGAACAACTAATTCAAAGTTCAAGGCTTGAAGTAGATTTTAAATGAAAAGCCTAAAACCAACTAAAGTAATTCTGAATTTAACATTTTGGATATAACTTAAATTTAATTTATATTACAAGTGCTCTATATGAAACTAGTTGCCAACTCAAAAGACTTTAAGTTCCTTTAAAGAGAAAATATTTTGAAGTATTTAACCTACAAATAAAGACCCTACAGTTAATAATAAAAGGAAACACAATATTTTAAGAATCTTTAATTGCAGGAAAGCAAGAAGTTAAAGGTAAAAAATTGACTTGAGGGGATGACTTTACAGGCAAACCACTTTCAAAGCCTTTTGGAAACGAACAGCGAGCACTTCCACACACAGGTCCAAAAGTCATGACTTAGGAGCATGAGCACACCCTAATTAGAGGATGATTAAATATAGAATATGATTTGGTACGCAATTATACTCAATTAAACATAAAGCAATGATTGATATCTATTAAAGCAACTTAGAGTCAAACATGACAACTTTTGGAATATATAGTAGAATGTTTACATAAAACTTTGTTCTATTTTTATTCTCTTTGATTCTAGTTTTGATGATTTACTTCCAAATTAGGTGTGTTTTCTTTGTTGGAGAGAGCAATTCGTACATCTAGGTCAGACAAGTATGATACTTATGATGAAGGGAATGGCTAGGTAGTCGGTAACACGGCCAAGGAGAAAATCTGGGTGATCTTAGTATATATAATTTTTCAAGACAAGGATAGGCTAACTTTCTTGGAGTTGGCAGTTCAAAATAGAAGTATGTGGCCCCAGCAGTGTTGGAAATAGGAATACACAACATCTATGTTGAACATAAGTACATCTGAAGGGGCAGGCGCTCAAATATTGTTTCAATCAATAAACGGACTTAGAAGTCTTGAAAATGTTTCAAGTAACAGCTTGGTATTATTAACTGTTGTGCTAGACCAAAATGATGGAAGACCTACAATGGAAAGGTATTTGCATGGGAAAGTGGCTCGGTGTTTGATAATCCAACTCTTGAGGACTTAAAGTTGGAAATGTTTTCCAAGTAACGAGGCAATTGTTAATTCTTCTGTTAATACAAACAAACGGTGGCGACCTGGGTGGAAAGTGTTTGCTAACCAATATTGAGGCCCAAACGGGTTTGAAACTCGGTCTTAGAAAGGGCAGGCGGCAGTGTTAAGAACATTAATCAGCCAAGGACTTCATCTTTTAGAAATGTTTCAAATAGCAGAGAATAGTTAATTATCATTGATATGTGGTTTAACGGTAAGTTTCACTCGAAGTGAAACTAAAGGTACCATATAATTGAATCCTATTGAGAATATGGCTATCCTTTGGGTGAAACTAACAGAGACCCGCAGTTCCGATCCCATTGATTATATGGCACTATGATCTCGCCTCCAGGAATAGACTCCCCATTTCTAGTCTCACTCTTTTAAATCATAAGATCTGGTATATCCCAAACACTTTATATACGCTTCTGAGTTCTTTGGATATACTCTTGATTATTATTTAGGATCTTGCTAAATCATAAGATGCGGTATATCAGCTTATATCTAAACTATTTAGAAGATTTAGTGGATACTCTCTTGGTGTTATGAAATACTCAAGGTTGATCAGGACCTCTCCCGGTCAGTCAAAGGAAGAAATTTTTGCTTGAAAATATTGAAATTTACAGTTTAGAAAAACTCGGTCCTTTTCACTTGTATATGGCGTTAAATACATTATGGTGAGTATAGGGTGGATCCCTCGGACATGACCACAGTGCCTCCCCTCGAGACAAAACGATAAGTTTAGGAATTCTCCTATTTTGAAATAAAAAATAAAGGAAAAAGAAAGAAATTATCCCTATCTTAAAGAAAAAATAAAGGAAAAGAAATTCTCTAATGTAAAAATAAAATAAAATAAAAAAATAAAATAAAAATAAAACTTAAAAATAAAATAAAAAATAAAAAATAAAAAAAATAACGTGGTAATTATCGATTCTCGTGATAAAAAAAAAAGAAACGAAAAGAAAACGGACAATGGACTATTCATTGTTCCAACTTTTCACTAGCATATCCTAACATTTTTGATGTATATGCGAAAGACTTTAACCAGGGATGAAGCTCGGGGTTGCTTTGTCAAAGGATTTACTTGCATACCAGGCATTCTTATGTCAACCGACATGGATAAAACATAGACAAAAGTAAATAAGTAAACTTTAATGAAAAGCATATGGATGGGGATACACTGGAAACCAACAAGACTAACGTAGGAAGAAACATCTAAAAGAAAAATTTTTAAGGTTCCATCTTTCCACTCCTTAATGATAGGTTTAATAAAATAATCAATTCTTAATAAGAGTGCTACCTCTCTCGTTAAATTCTCAACATACAATTCCCACATTTGAAAAGTAAAGATAGCATCTCAAGGCATTGAGACATTATAAGTGAAATTGTAAGTAGATAGATTGTGATGTTAGGAATTTGTAAGTGAGCTGGTGTGGACTACTAGAAAGCCATGGAGTGGTTATTAAGCATAGGTTAAACTGAACTAGAGTTTTATAGTTCATAATTAGATAAAATCTATTAGTAATTAAAAAATTGAAGATTGAAGTTGCATGAAGAGAAACAAAGAGAAAAAGAGAAGCACCTAGAAAATAGTCTTGGAGAAAGTGTACCCACAACGAGAATGAGCATCATTCTTTCAATTTCCAAGAGCCAAAATTATAACCGGTATGTATAGTAGAACATGGAACTTTTGATGGTGCCACTAAATGCAGTTTCAAATTAATCCTTTGGCATGGTGCTAACTTTGTTAGAGGTATGAGATAGAATTCAAAGTTTAAAAGACAATACACTTTGATGGGTAAGGATTACAAGGCACATTAGGCGCATTCAGAGAATTACATTGTCATCTCCAAATGCACCCCTACGTAGGCTGTCCAATAGACACTTTGTGACTTGAACCTTTAAAATGCTTTCTCGGCAACTTCATCATTAAGATTTGTGTGAGAGTATGATGGTACAATGTGACTGCATGTCCCAAATAACATGGGCAACAATGAAAACCATAATTAAATTATTAATGCCTTGCTAATTTTAATCCTTGGAAAGACAACATAGATCGAAAAAAATGTAATAGTTCTCATTAACCGGCTATTATATTTATAGATATGAGGTGTGATTGGTTTTCATAACTTAAAGCATTTTACTTATTCTATTATATGAAAGACACTAATTACGGTCATATTTCTGCTAGCATCTTACAAAATCAGTTATAGCTATGAATATTGTTCTAAATTTCTAAATTCTCTGTATAAATCTATCTTCAACATGACTTAACATTTTATATCATATTAGAGTACAGATGGGGAACAAAATTTCGTCAAGTTAAAATATGTTGGAGATATCATATACAACTTTCACAGTTGGAGAATTATCTAGAGAGCATGATGCAGGATGTAAACCAAACACTTAATTAGGGACTTGTAAAATAAATGTTTACAAAATGTGAATTCATCCCTCATGATCATGACACCACACAACTCCCTAAGGCTACAACAACATTGCCCATCACACTACCTTTTAGGCTGAATTGTCCACACACGAAAGTTTGCAAGTTGCAACTGGAGGATACTACTGTCCATGCCTTTCCGTTGGATTGTCCCCATCCCAACAAGAAAGGTAGTTGAATAGTCTGATTAAATTCTGACTTTTGCTTACAATACGACCATCATTCCTTGCATGTGATGAGTGCAACTGAACCATGTACATAGAACAAACCACAGAAAAATTTATCCATAAGTCCAAAATGGGGAGGATGTGCTTGGAAATAACAAAACAAAAAATTCTCTCACGAAGTTCAATTGACTCTGTATAAATAGAGCCATTATCCAAAATATATTATCTAAGAAGACATGTTTTAAAGCTAATTTATACAGATTCATTCTTTATACCATCATCCCTCACAGTACTCACTTATCCTTAATTTTCCCCCATATGGAATGACTCACCAATGAAAGACCAAATAATATTGATTTGCTCAAAATGTAAAAGTAACATCTAGATATGGGAAGAATACACCAATGCCCAACATGCTTGGGACTTCAGTGTGTGAGGAGCTACCTTTGGTGGTTACATTCTCTGAGGTCCCTGTGGGAGATGACAAGGGAGGATTGAACTTGGCATTGGGAGGTGATGAACCATGTGAATATATTATAAAACCCAAGCCTACCCTCATTCTCCTTGAGGAAAACACTACCCATGACCAAGTTCCAGGTCACATAGCTTTTACCCGGCCATTAAGAGATAGTCAGTGAACTTACACCATCGGGGAAGTGATTAAAATTCGTGTGCATGTTATGAACCATGTACCGTGTTCTCCTTAGGGCACACTTAAAAATATGTTGTGAGAAGTTTTGATCAAGTTAATGAAATCAAATGTGTTTATCTCATCAGGAGACTCAAGTGTAATCTACCTACGAACATAATGTCGTGGATTTAATCTTTGTCTAATTTGTGTTATATAATCAAATATAATCATGTATAGCCTGAACGTTAAGTTACAAACAAGTATCACTGCCATTACTGATGAAACCAATTAACTTGATTATGGCATTTAGGCCATTGACCCACTTCATTAACAAGGATTATTTACTAGCTTGAGAATAAAAGGGGATGAATATGTCAAGGAATGAATGAATAGGAGTAGGGATAATAGGCTCTGGGCAGGCTCAAATTTGACACATATTACAAAGTATGTTATTTAGCAGGCCTAAATCATTCAATCCATGCAAATGGTATACCAAAGAAAGCATTGGAATATAATGCACATCATACCATGTTTAAACCTAGGCAAGTACAAAATCCTTCTTGTTCTTCTCTAATCGAGAGAGTCCACATCTTAAAGAGCTCCCCATTGATGCATTCGAGATAATGTTATTCTATTGGGTGGATAGCAGAAGAACTGCCTTGAAAAGCATTCCAATGAGAAAATACACGTGGCACAACAAACACAACATTTGATCAAGATGACATTTCATGGGAACATTTTGGCTAGGATAAACAAAGGTATCATGCAGAAGCTCTCTCAGGCTGTGAGCATGGATGGATTAATGAGGAAATTCCTGTGAGCCTAGTTGAATATTTCTTTAGGAGAAAAGAAATTTAAGGATTTCTTTTGTAATATCTGATTCATCATTGCATCCATATTTTTGTTTGTCTGTTAACGTTGTTAAAATTTTCCCACAAAATTAGGCTTCATATTCAGGAAAAGTGTCATTTGAAGAAGGGCTTTGGATTGCAGGGTGTTCCTATCAATTTCCCACTGCCAATTACTGTTAAATTTAGACAAATTACTATTTGTCATTTCAGTTCATGGTAGGACTTATTTTGGGTTTCAAACATAATCCACCCCTTTTTGTTGCCATGAATGTATGCAGGAGCTTATTTCAGGGCCCTCTAATTTATACTGGCAGAAAAAAATTAATAGGTTGAGTTTGGCATGTTATAACAGCACTATCAGCACCCATCCACATTCACAATTTCAAACCCTCACAGAAGGTTACTTGACTCCAGTTTATAATTTTGATGGGCACTAATCCTCCGATGGGATTACAAGAGCATCACACGAAGCTATCTCCATTGTAAAGGCATGGATGGATTAATGGGAAATTCCTTTGTGAGCCTAGTTGAGAATCTCTTGGAGAAAAGAAAGTTCAAGGATTTCTTTTGTAATATCGGGTTCATCATTGCATCCATATTGTTGTTGTGTGTGGAAATTCATTAAAATTTTCCCACAAAATTAGGCTTCATATTAGGAAAAAGTGTCATTTGAAGAAGGGCTTTGGTTGAGGTGTTCTAATAATTTCACTGAAAAGGTGCACTATTAAAGTTAGACAAATTCTTTGTCATTTTAGAGTTCATGTGAAAGTGGGATATAAGTGGTTGCAACGGTCAGTCACCTTTGTTCTAATGAGTGTTATTAAGGGCTTTTATTGTAAGGGCTCTCTATCTAATTTACGCAATGCGGAAAAAAATTCATAGGTTGAGTTTTGGCATGTTGTATACTTGACACTATCCTGCCATCCACATTCACAATTTCAAACCCTATGAAGGTTGCCGCTTCACTTCATTTACCCTAGGATAGGCACTAATCCACATAATCTGATTCTTACATCGTCTATGTCTAAATCTATCTAGTATTTTGAAGATAAGGAAACCCCCTTGTTTCGGGTGATAGACGGTTGAGCCGCAAAGGAAATGAAATGTTGTGGTGGCAACAAACAAACCCTCTTCGTTCCCCTAAGGTTTGTACATATGTGTTTGGATTTACACCACTTAAAGTGCGGGTTTGTGAGGTAACAAGAATGCGTAGTAATCTTAGCATTTATAAATGTCCAATGCGTGACTTAGTTTCAGAAACAAGAAAGTTGAAACAACCAGTCTTTATGTTAGATAGAAAAATAGCTCGGGATAGTAGCTGTGGATTCACCCCTTCAATCTCTATACACTTTATTAAGTTTGTGCTTTGTTTTTAGTTCTTTTTGATTTCATCATTACCATAGATCCATTTTAACAATGTTTGTGATACCGGTGCTTTAATGGTGTGAAATTCAAAAACAAATGACCATTACTTTGCATGGATGTGATCTTTCAAATCATATGACATCATCTTTGAAAACGACAAATAAGGATGGGTATGAGAAATACTTCTTTGTAATAAATGGGTGAAGACGGAGAATGATAGCTGCAAAAATGCAGCAAGAGGTTGGGGATACTACACGCCCCACACTCAGAGGAGATACACACCATGAGAGGATCACGGCAATGTGGTCCTTGAGGGAAATAATAGGTTGTAAGGAAATGGACTGCATTACAAGGGATGCCGGGGGTGAATTCTCAACTATAATTTTGGATTTTTGAGGATGAAGGATCCAAATTCCAAAGTCTGCTTTGTGGCCTCTTTTGAAAAGGGAAAGTGTGATTTCTTGCAGATTCTTCATTTGCATCGGCGGATGAATCTCTGCGGAAGGATCAAGCAAAGGTCAAGGAGCCATGTTTCGTTGCCTTTCAAAATGTTTTCTCTTGTAATGCTACGGATATGGTGGATGTCGGGAACACACATTGTAGAGCCATTCCATGCAAGATTTCTATCTATTGGTGTAGTGATTGCGTCAAATTGGATAGTGACTTCTGAAAAGGGAGTTTTTATCTTAGTTATGAAGAAAATCAAGTCATCGAAATGGATGGCCTTTGTTGTGATTTTTCATCAAGAATGGATGGCCTTCATTCACAGTTTCTACAAGGCCGCATATTGAAGCTATAATGCAAGATTATTTCTATTGTTTAACGGCTGGCTATGTACCTAAAGGCTATCCAATCTCTCAACAGAACATGACAAGCACATTACCACAAAACATGGCTAGGGGCACTGTTAACAGAGTTTGAATGCCTCATTAATTTCTAAATTCTCTCACAAGATCATGGCTAAAGCAATGGTTCTCAATTGCATGGAAGGTAGTTCGGCAAGAGTAGACAGGTTTGTACGGGGTCCAATTATTCTAGACACGTAATCTAGACTCGAGAGGCCTTGGAATGGGCTTGAGACGGTAAAACTCTTGACCTTGTTTTACGTAGATTGAAGATTCATCAAGACCATGTTAGTTGCTTGTACTACCGTCTAACCTCGTACTATTCGTTCCAAACCATATTGCCCTTTGGCCTTCTTTGTTACTTGCTTTATCTGATATCCGTCTTTGAACCTTACATGAATGACAAGCCAATTCCATGACAGGTAGTAGCCCTTTAACCTGCACAGATTTTAGATTGGCCATTTAAACATTAAACTTGACATATGGTTAAGTCACGAGGAGAAGATTATTAAGTTTTAGGACACACGATAAACACCTGCAAGGAACAATCCCATATAGTACGGTTCTCCTTCACACAAATGGTAGCTGTGGAGGCCTTTCAACTTCCACTAGGTCCAATAAAGTGTTTTCCATCAAACGTCACACATGTCATCAAATAAGGTTACTGTGTGTTAGAGAAAAACAACCATGGTACAAAGGCATTATAGGGAAAACTTGATTTATGGCCCATGAATCGGGTATGGAACGGAAAATAGATAAGTTGATATGATATGTCGTGATAAGTGTTTCTTAAACATACAGCTAATGAAACAACTCAGAGTCTACAAAACTTTAAGACACTAAATGAAATAGAATCATAGACATCTTCAACTTGTTCCTACTCATGGAAAATGGCTTTAAATAAGCTATGGGCTTCTTTTTTAACCAATTTGCATCATTGTAAGCTTCTGTACATTTGTTTGGCGGTGTTTGCACAATATATATAAAGTTAATTCACAAGGATTGCAATCTTCCAGCTTGTGTTTTGTATGATGGACAATTGAACACACATGCAATTCACTTGAATGCAGTCTATGTGAAAGGATTGTACACAGTTTGGACAACGATGTGTGGCTATAATTGAACACACTACTCTAATGCATCAACATTTCTCCTTTGTTAGTAACTCATTATCCACATGAAATTTTACTAAATCAATCTATTTGTCAAGGGTGCCCCTTCCTTGATTTGTATATTTGACAATGGATATGCCTTAAATACCTATTTGAGATTCTTTGGCATTCGGGGGCAAGTGAGGATCTTATCGATGGATTAGACTTTAGTCATGTATCATTTTGCTATGGATCCTTTATTTCTATAGTGTTAGCGAGCCTTGGTTGGTGGTACTTCTACTTGTTTTATCACAGGTTACATTGAGTATTGTGGTTGAATATATGAGACATTTTTAGTTGTTAGAGTTAGAATCTCAACCTACTAAGATTCTGACTCGGACTTATGTTCGACTAAGGGCAGTTAATGAAGCTATCTAGGCATTGTATTTGAAATTTTGAAGTGGGGCTTTCATCGGTGGCTATCAAGATTTGGTGTACCGTGTCTTCAACAATTTTAGAGTAAGCATTGATTTTGGCATCATAAGACCTCTGTTAGATGGGGTGACAAGGGAGTTGGATAGATCCTCGTACTCACGTTTATTATGTATCTTGTTGGTTACCGTAAGACTCAATTTCGACATTTAGGCGGAATCATGCAATCCCGCCACCTTCAGTTATAAGCTATGGTGGGAAGGACAATATTCCACAGGATGGGGGGGGCTCATCCTTTGCCCAATGTGTTCGAAAAATAACATTACGACATCGAGGCCATTTTGCGGGGATGCGAAGTCTTTGGTCGGTCCTTGCGTGGTAAATAAACACACAAAGGCTTGAACCTTTGTTGCTTTAGCAGAATCTGTAAATCCAACTCTCTAATAATGCAAGATGGGGTGTCGGTTGATCTAGAAGATAGGTGAGCACACAAATTACCTTAGTTTTCTAATGCGATTTTGGAAAGATAATCGGGGATGATCTTGATTCTTCCTTCAATCTTGCGCTCACTAGTGTGATGCCTTTTTTGGCAATTGTGGCTATAAATTCCACTCTTCCTTCATTAGGAGATTTGAGAATGATCACACTGCAATTTTCCTAGGAAGATTAAGTGTAAGTTAGCAAGGTAGTTATCTGTCTACTTTTTGTTTATTTAATACGATTTACTTTTTGTTCCATGTGGTGTAATGAGGTACATGACTACCTATTGGCATGAATGAATTATTGATGAAGATGCTCAATATTTATATTCGGTAACCTATACGGACTTCTATTTACGCTGTTAGTGTCATCAAATGCAATTTATGAGGAGGACAATTGAAGTCAAATTTAATAAGGCTGCAAAAGAGATACGAAGAGTAGTTAGTGGAAGAGGTAATAACAAGCGAGATGGGAATGATTGTAGTATATATGGAAAAAATAGGAATCAACATCAACAATCAGCGAGATGGGATTAACATTGGAGTTAAATTTTCTCGACCTGCTTTTGGAAAGAGTATGATGGAATGGAGTGTGGAATTCTCAGTTATAATCATATTGTAATGTGGAAGCCATTTCTTCTCGGGTAGAATTTTAGACTAATGTCAATGGATTAAAAGGGTTTTTGTGAAAGGTTAGAAATAGATCTCATTGTCTTTCTGAGAGCGACTGGCAGTTTCTTGTTGGCTCTCTTTGCTCAATGGTATTGGGAAATATATGGTATCAAGATTTTAAAACTTGAGGTTCAAGGGAAGAATAATGAATTATAGAAATTAATAGTAAGTCAAAATGTTGAGACTTAGAAAAAAACACTAGGCCTTGGGAAAGTGACATAGATGCCTGTTTTTCAATTAGAAATATTAAGGCGGATACCTTAAGTTGCGGGACATCAAATTTGGGTGATTGCAAATCCCTCCATAATTTGCGACATCAGTTTACATTGTTGGTAAATGTATAAATCATCAGTTTTAATTGTCCTGAAGTTTACGTTGTTTTACCTAGAGAATAAGCGGGAGCTTGTTAATTCACTTTCTCTACGCATTATCAGTCTCTATTAGCCATTAGCAATTAGAAGAAGGCTAGAAAGGAGAGAAAAGCCCAAATGCTCCCTCGAGGAGCTGTGAGGAAGAGGGTCTGCACATCCAGTTATGAATGCAGAACGTGGAAATCATAAGGGAGGCAGTCAGTTGACGAGCAATATGTTCATAGGCGGGAAGAGTCCTCCGTGGAATGATACTAGCAACCCTTTGGGAAGTGAAAATTTTCCTTGAACCGCCTTTGCTGCCTCAAAATAAGTTACGAGTCACTTGTGATGTGGGTAGAGAGATTTCAATATTTGGAGAATAATACTCATTTTTTAAGTTGGAGGTGAGAGAAATCATCACGGAGGCAATGGAAAAAGCTACGGCATAGTTTGCTAAGTGAGCCATGGAAGCATAGGAAGACAAGAAGGCGTGATAATGGGTCTAAGGATAGAACATTGCTACAATGCCCGGCATGACATTTTCGGCACCAGTTCAATGCAAAACTAAGTTCAAATGAGAGGTCGTTAACACGATGGTTCAAGAGAACAAGCATTAAAGTGGATGCCAACAACGTACTGCCTTGGCAGGAGAAGTGCTTGGAGGCACCTCACTTAATCATTCGTGATAAATGACAGCAGTATTAAGCCCCAGCCAAAAAACAAATCCATAAAATGTACAATAATCCATGCTTAATGGTGTTAAGAGGGACAACGATTACTGTATTACCTCTGTAATGCCAGAAGAAAGTTGATGCAAACACTTGAAATACTCTAAATCCTCTTGTACATGTAGATGATAACAATGTTGCAGAGAAACAAGAATGCGGATGGAAAAAATATTAAGGCTGGGGAAGCATGAACTCCAAAATAGAATTTTCAAAAAAAAAAAAATGAGAACATGAAAGATAAAAAGTATAAAAACGGTATAATACAAATATATTTCAATATTTTACTTCTTAAATGATAAAGCATGGTACATCATGATTCATGGTTCATATAGAAAAGGATGAATAAATTTTTTTTCAAAGAAAACCTCCCAAGATCCCGCCACCCCCCTTAGCCAAATATCCAAATGGAGAGACGGGACAATCACCAACTATGACGGCACAAAACCTAACGGACTCGGCGGATTTGAACTGTGACCTATGCCATTGCCATCAACAACGTGCCTTTGGCGAACGGTTCATTCATTGAGCTAGCCCTTGGGCCTACATAACTATTATTTATTAGCCAAATTTTTGGAATTTAAAATGACTACACACCAAATTGTGGAAGGCTGTAAAGATGAGTTATGAAGATCAACTCAAAGCATTAGTGCAATTCATACAATCTAATCATCCTTGTAAACATGTAAAGACCACCATGAAGAGCGGGACAACCACCGGCCACAATGGCATTAGAAACCTTGACGGACTCGGCAGCTGTAGTACAGACCTATTAACAACCCCATCAACAACATGCTTTTGGCATATGGTTCAACTAATTAGGAAACCAGCCACGGGGCCTACATAGCTAGTATTTATTAGCCAAATTTTGAATTTGCAAATTATGACTAACACACCAAATTGTGGAAGCTACAAAAATTGAGTTATGAAGATCAGCTAAAAGCATTAGTGCAACTGCTCCACAATCTCATCACCCTTGTAAACAGCCAAAGACCACCCTGTGTTCATCATCCAATTTCTTGTTTACTCTGCAAACTAGAGCCTACATCATATTGGATAGCAGAGTGCCTGAAGAATGGATGGATGAATTAGCTAAAAGGGTTTTTATTCCATTATTTGGCATTCGTATGCACATCCTAATTTATACATTTGTTCAATGAACTTTCAACTTATGTACTCTTTTATTTATTACCTCATTTTACTATGACATAGGGAAATGCATTTTTAACTTCGATATGTTCACTACAATAATTCTTGGTAGGGTCCATTATTTGCTGATATAAAAAAAAAATTGTAAACAATTCTCGGATGATGTTTTTAAAAGATATCCCAGACAAATTCTGCTAGGCCAGGGAAATGCTACTTCTTTTATCTTTTTTTCCATCCCTGATACCCTCCCTTCATACCTGACTGTCGGCATCTTCAACTTTATCTCAGTTACCAAGATAACAGACATTACTTTGACAATTCAATTGGTTATATTTCCTTCTCCATAGAAAGCTCTACTAGTGATGTTCCCAATACATCATTATGAGTGAGACAGAAATGGAGATGGATAGATTAAAGAAAAATGAACCTCAATCCTTGAAATAAACATTATGGTCATTAAACAATATATACTTAACAGGGAAGACAAAGTAATAGATAAAGATAAGATAATTTTATTAACGTCCAACGAATGACCACAAAAAGGTCAATGGGACTGCTGGTTACAATGATTACAGCATACTAGCTAGTGGACCAAACGGTCCCCTTTCTTTATAAGAGAAGGAAAAGAAAAACTACAAAGAATACGAAAGTAAAAGTCTGGATGACTGAAACATCTTGACAATGAGTTGTGGTGAAGAAGTCCTGGAGGAGAAGGATGAGCCTCCTGAGTGGGGGGAGACTCCTTCTCCTAGCATCTGAGGCCGTTAGAAGAGGACTGAAGGAAACTTGTCAATGTTTGTTGCCATGAAGAGGAGCTGGACTGCTGCCGCTGCCGTCGGGAGGATTTGGGGCGCCCCCTGGAGGTGGGGGGGTGCCTGGTTCTGGATCGCTGATGGGGTCTAGTGGGACGAGATTCCCGGATCCGCACTGACCTGGAGTCATGGTCTAAGGATCGATCGGTGGCTCTCTTGGTGCCCTGCGATGCTGGGAGTGCTCTGAAGAAGTCAGTGATCCTCTGTGTGGTGGCCAAGGCAGACGGAAGTTGGAGTAGAGTCAAACGGTGTCTGAAGGTCTCCTGGAGGTAAAGTGCCAAGCATCTCTGGTTGGTGTATCTAAGGAAGCTGGCTAATAAGCAATAAAAGTGCCTGCGGATCCCATAGTAGACAGGGCATCTGAAGATGAAGTGTGACTCAGTTTCCACCTCCTGTAAGTGACAAAGTTGATAGATCCTCTCCGTCCTGTCAATATGGTGGTTTGTTTCCACTCGAAGCTTGTGCGATCCAACTCTGAGCTGCCCAAGGGTGATCCTGATGGCATGCATCCAATGTTGGAGGGTATAAGGGGGTCGAGTGATGAGTCCATCTCTGATCTCCAGGAAGTGCTCGGCGTAAAAGGCCATCTTTGGGTGCAGACTGCCCGAAGGATTGACGCATTTAGTCCCTTAGTTAAATAAGGGACTAAGCCTAGAAGAATAAAAACCTATTTAAGACCAAGAGTGAAGGATAGTAGATATGAAAAAGAGACCCCTACCTATGAAGTACATAACTCACCAAAGAGATAAGGTTGATAAGGAAGCCTAGCAAACTAGAAAAAACCATAATGTACAAACACAATAATTGACCAAACAACATAGAATTCCACTTGAAATCCAAAAAATGGGCACTCCATGTAACATGCTTCTATATGTCACATAATAATATCTACTTTGAGATTTGCTAATAAAAACCACATCATAATATCTTTCAAGATTTGTAGATGTTGTATAACAATATCCTTCTCGATGTGTTAGTCATTCAAGTCTCCATTAAGAAAAACCTAAGAAAAGGAAATATTGTAGGGAAGCACTCCCCTTGCTCAAATTTCAAGCAAGTATCTACAATAGTGCACTCCCAAAATACTCCTGATCGAGTGTTTTCAAGCAAGGTTACTTGCGAGCGGGAGCGAAAACAGGGAGCGAGAGCGGGACCAGGAGCGCCATTTTCAAAAGCTCCCGGTCCGGGAGCGTTTCGAGTAGCGTTTTTTTAATATATATATATTATATTATATTTTGATGCATATATGTCAACAAAAGCATATAGAATGATGAATTAGACATAAAAAAACATAGATTGAACCAAAGGTATCTTTATCATTACCTCTAGATTCGTATAGGGATCTTTGTCATTAATATCACCCTCTAAGCATTGGCCCTGGGAGTGCGCTTCGAGAGCGGGTTCGAGGGAGCGCGCTCAAGGAGCGGGTTTGATAGGGGGAGGCTCTCCCCCGCAACCTTGTTTTCAAGAGCACGCTCACAATCTGCATATTCATGTTGTCTAGAGAATGTTGAACACTCCCCAAAGAGTAGGGCTAGTCCCAAGACAATTGGAAAAGCTATTTTTACTTTTTTAAAAACAAGTTGGGGCCTACGAGAAGGCCCCAATAGGCCTCATGCGCTCAATGAAGGGGGTTTAGAGCTTTATAAATGCCTAATTCCTCTTCATTTCTCCTTGCATTTTTCTTTCCAAAAAATAAAGGTTTGATTGTTAAAGGTCATCAATTTTGGTAGAATATCTACCATTCAAACCCAAGAACTAAGCCAATGGAAGTCCCTCATGGGAAAATTTCTTGCAGTAATTCCTATAATTAAACAATTAAAAAAATGCAGTTAGCTACCTCTTGAGTGGGTTTAGTAGCCTCTAGAAGCTTCTCCTTTAGCATAGAGGCTTAATCCTTCTTGTCTAAGTCCACGTCATTTCTTCGAGATCCAATTTCTTTGCTTTGGGACCCTTGGGAGCATGGGTCCAAGCAAATCCGAGGCCATTTTGCATTATGATTTGGTATGTGTGGTTCGATGCTACCACAGCAAGAGCTTGCAGTACACCATGGAGTCTCATAAATCTCAGCAAATGTCTCAGGTATTGTGTTAATAAGAATAATACTCTATGCTACGGTGTTGATCAATGCGAGGTGCTATATCATAATGTATAACCTCGAAACTTCTAGGTACTGTGCTCACTGATGTTATGATGCTAAGATGCTCGAAGCTACTTGGTGTTGAAAAGTGTAACTAGGATCGGTCTTCATATTGACTATGTAATTATGTATTTATGTAAAGAAGAAGACAAAGATAATAAAATGTATTTTTTTTGTACTTGCTTCATGGGTTTCATGAGAAATATTTTATTATAGGTCAATAGACTTCTTCTTGATGTCTATTAGGATTCATCTTCTAGTTATAAATGTAATTAAGGGTCATAAATATGAAGAGTAGTCATCAAAATGCTCCAAGACCTTGTAATGTTCACCCTCATTAAACACTGGAATAATTGCACTATATGTCGACCTATATACACAGTGATCTAGTCAGCCTCCAATCAGCTTGAAGGGTCGGCCTAACAACAGTGACATGATGCCTATATACAGTCAACTCTATGGTCATTTGAACCAAGGAATTGCGGATCTCTGGATAGGAAACAGTGCAGATTTCAAGAAGCATAAAAGTGCAGATTTCAGGAAGGAGAAAAGTGCGGGCTAAAGGACAGAATTGCGGACATTCCTGTGATAGTTACCTCATAATAAAGTCTGGGTTAAAATACAAATGGAAGCAGTACGTGCAGTTCTGTTCTGTGTAGCATTCTGGAGCAGTGAATGCGGATTAGTATGAAAAAGCTACGGTCAAGTGAAGTGCGGTCAAACTTGTAATGAATTCACTAATAGTATAAGGTCAGTGTTCTATGTATTGTAATGACTGTAAGCATTCAAATGTTATGCTATGCGAAGGGTTAAGCTCAACGATCATGATGTGATGATAAGTCTAAGGGCTAGTATAAGTATGGGAAAAGGAGGAAGGTAAACCTATGATTTACCTTCCTACTCTCAGAAAGGTTACACATCTCCAAATGCATGACAAGTGAATGATGAGGCTTCAAATGATCTGGTCTCTTATATTTGAATAAGCAATAAGAAGTGTCTGAAGACGAACTTAGAAACCGAGTTCTCTAAGGTTGATGCAGATCAGTGCAAGTTGTTGAAGAAAAGAAGGATCAGTATTGAAGGAAGACTTAGAAGCAGTGGCAATGTCTTGGAAGCATTAATAGGTCAAGGGTCTATGTCTTGGTCATGGTACTTGTCATCTTGAAATTCTATAAGAAGAATTTCTTGTGGGGTTTCCTCTCCAAGAGGGAGAGGTTTTTCCCTGGCTCGAAGAGCCTAACTTTGTGTCTTTTGTATTTTGGTAATTGACTTGATGAAAGACTAAATAAGCTAAAGAAGAGAATACATAAGTAACTCAAATAAGCTCACAAGTAATTATCAAGAAGAGAAATTGAATTAATCACCAGCCCCCTAAATTCTCAACAGTTGGTGCTACTCGGTGTTGTAGTGATAACATCAAGTTCAGTGATGAATCACTATGTTTGGATGTTGCTATAGGGATTATGATTTGAAGATCAAAGGATCAAGGAAGACGACTATGTCTTGGTCTTGGAGTGGCGAAATAGGTCAAGGGCCTTGGTCTTGGTATTTGTCAATTGGAATCTCTATAAGAAGAATTTGTGTAGCTTTTCCTCTCAAAGAATGAGAGGTTTTGGCCCTGGCTCATAGCCTACATGTTGTGTCTCTTTTCTATTTATGTTTATGCATTGGTTACTGTTTGATGAAGAAAGAACACTAATAATCTAACAAGAAAAAGATCTTAATCTAAAGAAGTTAAAAGGAATTCACAAACAGTCACTAATGAAGAGAAATCTCTTAACACTAAATCCCCTAGATTTCTCAACATTGTAGTGGTCAAGGGCCTTCTTTTAAAAGGCTTGGTGCAGGCCCGCCCTTTCTCCAGTCATAATGAGCGGCAGATAGTTTTGGAGAGTTGTATGAAGTCGAATCCACCTTCCCCCCCAGTTGTAATCAAGGATTCATTTCTTTTGTTTTTCTGAGTTCTTGTGAGACCCCTCTCGAGGGGATACTATGTTTGCAAGTGCGAGCTACGAATCTGGTCTCCTCCCTTGCAGCCAAGATTCAAGAATGGACCGGGATCCCCTCTGCCTTATGCATCTCCTTTATGAGGGCCAACAACTTTAGGATACAAATAAACTAAGTGAGCATGACATAGTAAACAACACAGTAATAAATCTAGTTTCTAGATTGTGAGGCAAAGCTCAAGGAAGGGGTGGGCCCTCTTCCTCTCAGCCCAAATCTTTTAAAAGAAGCGTTAAAGCTAGGGATTGTGAACTAGCCTCCTAAGGAGCTCTCAGTGCCAGCCTTTCTTGTGGATCAAATCGAGAAAATCCCATCCATTGGTGTGCCAAAAAATTAATCCGACTCTCTCAGTGTTGACTACATGGAGCATGCTCTAATTTGTCGATTTAATGGATTTTGGCCTTTAGCATATGTACTTCGAGATTGGGTGGCTAAGACCTGGTCTAAGCACAGTTATCTGTTATTGTCCTCAGAGGGATACTTTATAGTATATTTCAAGAACCAGAGGGATCGACAGGGGGTCCTTGAGCTTGCAACGTGGTTTTGGGCTGATTAGGGCTCTCCATTCAACCATGGTTTGTAGATTTTAACCCCTAATAATGCCAGATTTGGCCATTCTTATTTGGGTTCAACTCCCTAATTTACCTCTTAACTTAATGCACCCTGATATTTTAGTCGATATTGGTAATGCCCTAAGCTGATTCATTAATGTCAACACGCACAAGCTAGCGAAGGGTATTGTGACCTTTGCACGGATATGCGTGGAAGTTGATTTCAACAAGGGATTACCTGATAAAATCCTCCTAAATTGGAGGGGAGCTATTTACTCACAAGCACTAGATTATGAAAACACAACCTTCCGTTACAAGTCTGCCAATAGCCAGGTCACCTCCAAAATGTATGCCCTTCTTCTCAAGGGCGTCCTCTCCACCTCACCAATAATTTATTTCTAGTGTTTAGTGAAAAAGAAAAAAATGTAGAACAATAACACTTCACCCTTTCCTTCTTCTGGTTCATACAGATGGTCTATTCAGACACACATTTCTTTGAGAAATCTAAAACCTATACCAACTTTTCTACAGATCCATTGGAACAAACCGTTGTTTCATTCACTCCTTTGTATGCCTAAAATGTTGATGTTATGTATTTGACAAACATCAAGTAGTAGGTCTGACAGGTCTCTGACTTATCCTTCCAATTTAATAAATTTCTTGAATTTCTTTCTCCTTTGACTTTGTGATTGTTATATTTGAATTTGGGTCAATCTTTCCAAGTTTTACAATCACTGGATTGTTCAATTTGAGTTTTCTATACGACAAGTTTCTTGAACTAGATTTGTGATGTTGTTTGTTTCTCGAACATACGCTTTTATTTTGAATTATACTTTTCTAATACTTTTAGGATAATAATAACTTTCATGGCTAGGTTAAGTGTTGCCTTGACAAAACGGGCATCTTTGCAGACTAACTTTTCAATGTGGAAGATCTATTTAGGAGGGTGTTTCTCCATCATTGTTTTCTGAAATATTCCTTTACCTAATAACACAGACTTTCTAAAATGGTCTTCAACTTTTCACCATTACACTTATAAAAAATTGTATTCTATAAGAGTTGCAGTCTAAACTTGTCTTTGCTTGAACAAACATTGTAATTGTAGCAAAGCATAGATAAACATGAAACTCTAATGTGTTTGGAAGAAAGTCAGTTCATGCTTCTAAGAAGACTTAGAGAACATTGTGGCAGAGAACTAACTGTTATTCAAGAAACTCTAGCATTTGCTAGTGACAAAGATGAGGAAGAGGATATACATTCAAACCATTGTGCTCGCCAAAAATCTTCAACCAGAGAAGAAAATAAAACAGTTCACTGTAATTAAAATGACAAAACCGATGAAAATAGTAAAAATTAAAAAACAAATGCTAGAATGGCCTTAATTATTTTCTTAATTGCAGTATCCAATTCTTGAAGAATTCAAAGCCGAAGCACAGAATGGCCGGTGTAGTAGTATCCAAGGTTGCACTAATAGCTGTGAGCATGCTCATAGTGCTTCAATTACAGCATACAACACTGATCCCTAAAAGGCTAAAGGAAGTGGTAGCAACATAAGTTTAAGGGTTGCAAAGAATACTAGACATTTAAAAAGGCAAGAAGGACACACCAACATTGAAGATCATTTTCCAAAACATTCAATAGGTGAAATGACAAAGCTTCTTGGACAATACAATTTCAAAAATTTAGATGTGTTCATTGGTAGGAGCTGGCCTGCATTACAGGTCCCCTTATTTGTTGTGACTAATCAATCAATAACAGCAATCACGTCCTTAGTACATGTCAATGGGTTATGTATTCTAAATTTGTTATCCTTGTTACTTGGTAGAATGGATTTCATTCACATTGTAGGTGGGAGCCTTATGAAGGAAAGGGAGATTCATATTTAATGTGGTTTCTGTTTTTTCAAACACAAAAGTTTTGCAGAATTCTAGCATAGATTGTGAAATGTGTGGTATATGAATTAAGTATATAATGCTTCTTAATAGGGAAAATTTCTAAGATAGTGTAGTGTGGTATTTGAAGATGCCTCATACAGTTTGTTGAAGGAAGTTGTCAACGACTATAGTCTTTTACGGGCTGATTGACTACTCTTGTGCATCCAAAAGTTTTGCAGAATCACTCTAGGTTTGATTTTCTCTTTTACTCACTGAGTGATTACCCCTTTACATCCCAAAGGCTTGTGGAATTGCTTCAGGTTTTTCAAATTGGGCCTCGCAGTTTGTAAGAAAGAGTAAAATGATTGCGGAGTATTGGCTTATTTCACTCTTTGCAGAATATCTAAAAAAAAAATTAAGTAATTTCTACTTATGAATCATACTTTTTAAAAATAAATTCTACTTATTTTCATAATTTAAGAGGTTTCACTGATCTAAAAATAGAGAATAAATAAATGAAACAGAAGCTTACTGATGGTGACATTGTCGTCGGGGTCTCTGAACAATCTTTTCTATTCCCTTGAGGCTGAGTGAAGTGCAGAGGATTCTCACAGCAACTCTGTTGGCCGCAATGTTGGCCTTCATCTAAACCTCTCATTTAGATCTTCTATTTTTGCTCCTTTATTATGAAAAATGGCCTCCCCAACTCATCAGAAGCCAACGTCATCCCTGCAAATAGTAACAAAATGCAGCATAGAGATTAAGCCGAAACACCTCAATAAATCCATACAAGTTTGACAATTCCAAGCCTTGCAAATCCCCATGGCATACTGGTTTGCTGGAACCAATTTATCGAGACAATCAAAGTAAATTATTGATCCAATCACCACGATTTACCCATTACTACCGCTACTGGGTCACCTACAGGCTGCTCATCCACGCGCTATTAATCTGTGAAAAATAGTAGAACCAGATACTTGCGTGTTGTCCTCTCTGTGGGAAACTAAAAATTGTGGAAAAGCAGTGAAAAAATGTAGCGCCGTCAACCGTCAATGGAATGAAGAGCCGATGGTGGGGTTCGAGATCGGATATCCGGTCTGCCCTTGGTAAAACCCCAAATCCCAACTCTCTTCAATCTGGTTTTCGCTCTCGCCTCTGTGCAAAGGGAAAAGATTCAATTTAGATACTTTGAGAGTAAATGTTTTCGTTCCCGCCCTGTAAAAATCGAAAAAAAAATACCACTTTGGAACATTTGGGTTGCCACGAGTTTTGTAAATCATCCAAAAAAACAAAAACAAAAATCCTATAATTTTGTTTCCAAAGTTTTTTTAATAGTAGTTGAAAGCATTTATGGTATATTTTTGGTTGTGATGAAAGCATTTTTTTTATATTTATTATAATAATAATAATATATTTTTAAGATTATTTATTTTATGTAATGATTTTATTATTAAAATTTGTTAGGATAGGAATGTTGTATTTTTGAAATTTTAATGTGAAATTATTTTTTGTTATATTTATAATAATAATAATAATATATTTTTAAGATTATTTATTTTATGTAATGATTTTATTATTAAAATTTGTTAGAATAGGAATGTTGTATTTTTGAAATTTTAATGTGAAAGTATTTTTAACTTAGTTGTATTGAAAAAAAAAAAAATTTATTATTATTATTATATATATATATATATATATTTAATATTGGGTTGGTGTTAACAAAAGAGGGTTTATGGTAAGTGGGTATAATAGTTAAAAAGTGTTAGTCTCTTAAATGTCATATGACAAATTTGGAAGGAGTAGGGTGTATATTCTTCTTTAGGTTAAATATATTCAAATGGTTGTGTGAATGGGGTTGTAAGAGCCTATGTTTTCATCTTGAGAACATAGAGTCATCTCGAAGTCACTCTCATAGTTTAGGTTGGCATAAGTAAAATATGTGTTTTGTCTTAAGATGTGGACATTTCATTTTAGGGAGTGTGATAATGTGGTTTTAGCGAGGCATTAAAAGATGGAATGAGCATGTACATTTGGTATGCTAGTGTTGTGTTCTTCTTGAGGCATGAGTGCACATCTAAGAAGACTCTAACAAGGGTTGAAGAGGTGGAATACTTAGAGAAGTTTTGTGGGTTGTAGTCTCACTTAGAGGTGTAGAAAAGCAAGTTAAGCACCATGAGAAGTTTTGAAGCAAACTTAAGATATTTGACAAGTTGCACGAAGAAAACTTAGCAGTGGTATTAATTGAACATTCTTTGATCAAAGTTGATACCCTCTCCTTGGCACTACCACTTTGCAAGACAAAGAAGAAATGTGAAATATATGTGGAACCCACTAAAGAATTTGGCAAGGTTGTTGCAACATATATAGGTGGTTTTGTCGTGTTGCAAAAGGAGTTATTGGAACTTAGAAGGTGACCATTGGAGTAGATTTTTCATGGAGTGTCAGGGAGGTGCAAGGGTGTAGGCCACATCTTACGGGTATCTTGTACTTTTGGTGTGCGTTAGCGATGTTAGTGCATTGTGTTTGATGAGCAATAGCTATATAATGTTTCATGAAGGAAAAAACCCACAAGTTTGAGATGTCTTAACCATTTGGCATTGTAAGATGTGTTATGCCCTAGTTTTGAGGAGATAATTAGAACCCTCTTAGAGTATGATGGGTTGTACCATGGACTTAGGTCCACTTGCATGGGTTGAGGTGTAAAGGTGCCTCGTGAGTTGAGGAAAATTATTGCAATGCTTACCTATATAAAGTGTTTATGATATAATATTAATGATTTTTTTTGGAGAATGGAAGAGGAAGATAAGAAAGGAGAGGCACTAAGGTTTACTGTAAATCAATCAAAAGGAAGGAAAAATGTCTCGTATTAGAGATATTTTTCAAGTTGCCTCTTCAATAGTATTAAATTTCATTGGAGCTATGGAGTTAGCCTCAAAAACATTGATTGGGTACTCGAGAAATCCAAGACCTGACATATCCAAGCTAGTCCATTAGATCGATTCGTCTTGGGTAAAGGTTACAAATTCTAAGGTGCAAATCTCCCATTTTTAATGTGGGTTTTAAACCTTTGATTTGAAAATGCTAAAAGCAAGGTCATGATCTTGAAAGGAGGTCCTTAATTTTACCAAAACTCAATGCCAATGTTTAATCCATGGTGTGATTCTTTCTATTTGGGTTTTTCCTTAAACATTGAGATCTATCTTTGGGTCTAGCTATTAGTCTATCGTTTCATTTATGTGTTGAGAAGGTCTTAAGGGTTGTAGGGGATGCAATGGTTATTTTCCAATACCCCTCCCTTGAAACCTTATAAAGAGATAGTGTGCCCCATTTTGTTGTCGTAATATTTCAACCATGAGCTCTTCTTATGAGTATGCCCTTGAAGGGAGGGTATGTAAAGGAAGTAGAAAAAAACAAATTTTCATGTTGAGTCGAAGGAGGGGTATAGATTGTAGGTGTCTCTAGAGGTCTTGGCAAAGGTGAAGGATAAAGGAGTTTACCTAAGGTCTTGTTTCAATAACTTGGTTGGGTACCCAAGTCGCAAAAAAGTAAGGCTATCTATAAGGGCATGACAATTAGGGAGTGCCAAGGTGTGCCAAGGAATTTCAATAAGTGCTAACACATGTTAGACGGTTCCATTAAGGCATGTTAGGCACACCAAGATATGGCAAGTGATAAGGAGGGAGTGACAAGATATGCTAGATAGTTCCAAGGTATGCTAGAGTGCTAGGGAAGCATACCAAGATGTGTCAAGTGCCAATGTGTGTTTAGTGTTAGTGAGTGCCAGGAAACACAAGGGAGCACTATGTCAAAATGCCTGGAAATGAATGAATAAGAGTGTGTGACAGGGGGTGTCAGCGAGTCTCGGGTGTGTTAAGGAGGGAGTGACATGGTATGCTAGGCAGCG
This sequence comes from Pinus albicaulis, assembly GCA_034641835.2. Classification (NCBI taxonomy): domain Eukaryota; kingdom Viridiplantae; phylum Streptophyta; class Pinopsida; order Pinales; family Pinaceae; genus Pinus; species Pinus albicaulis. Next base: position 35,781 of record JAXQQM020080760.1, on the reverse strand, counting down.
TTAAGTCATGCTAGTGTGCCAAAGTGGCATGCAGCCAAGATGTGCCAAGTGCCAGGGTGTGCCAACACATGCTAGGAAGCTCTAGGGACCCACAATTGAGCACTAGGTGAAAATAATGCATGCAAATGAACATTAAGAGATTGTGACAGGAAGTGTCAATAAGTTCCAAGTGTGCTAAGGAGGGAGTGACAAAGTATGTTGGGCAGTGCTAAGTCATGCTAGAGGCCATGGAAACATGCCAAGATGTGCCAGGTGCTAGGGTGTGCCAATGCATGTCAAGGAGTGTTATGGAGTGCCAAGGAAAAACAAGGGAGCACTAGTTTCAAATGCATGGAAATGAATGAATAAGAGTGTGTGACAAGGAGTGTCAATGAGTTATAGGTGTGTTCAAGGAGGGAGTGACAAGGTTATATGATAGGCAGTGCCAAGGTATGCTAAACTACCAAGGCATGTCAGGAAGTGCTAGGGTGTGTTAGGGTGTGTAAAAGCATGCCAAGGAATGTAGGGGATGCTAACACATGCCACATAGTGCCAAGGCATTTAAGAGATGCTAGGTGCTATGGTATGTCAATATATAAATTGTGTTGCTTAGTTTTTTTACAACCACAGTTGGATGTGATAAGCCTTATCTTGGTAACTTGTTAAGTGGGATGAGTTGAGATTGGACATGAGTAGCCTAAGATGAGTTACATGTAGTTTTTAGGTGAATAAAGTATACGTTGAATTTCAATGACATACGAGAATTTGTTTTTGGTCTTAGAATATTTGATGCAAACACACTCAAGTGCCACAACACATATACTTTGCACAACGAAATCTACACACATTAGGGAATCAACTAACGCACATGAAAAATTTTAACTTTTTCAAACCGTTCTTTGTTAAATACAAACTATAATATAATAGGCTAGAGCTCTTGTACCATGGATCATGACCCTTTACAATCACACTGATATAAGGAATACAACTAGGGCTTGGTGTTAGTCTTTTGATAACCAATCTACCTCGAACAAGACAACACTTTAACCACTTTTTGATGGTGGCCACACATAGCCCTTTCAGTCCACATGTCCTGAACATCGCATATGGTAGGTCCTCTTGCCTCCCATTATGCAACTCATCAATTTTCCTCTATCAATGATCAACTCCTAATCAGTGTATAGATAGGATTTAGTTGGATTCATTTGTATCATCACTTGACTTGGGGTCTCTCTATCTTTAGATAACTTCACATTTTTCCTTTGAGGACTATTTTGGACGATGGATGCATTTTGATGTATGGATTTGGGCTATTTTTATGTTGGAGATTTGTTTTTGCAAATGTGAAGCTAGTTGGATATACTCTCTAACATTGTGAGTGATAATTTAACTCTATTCTTCTTGTTGTTGCATGCTATTGAATTCACTATAACTAGGGCTAATTGTTGCATGATGGAAATGTGGAATTATGTGTCTATTTAGCTTATTTAATGTATGGGCCATTGTTAGATGAATGAAATGTCTTTGAGACCATTGTATCTCAATAATATTGCACCATTTGTATGAAGTATAAATTCTTTAAGGTCACTTTTCATATTCCTCTAACATTGGACGAAGTTGACTTTCTGGGCCTCCTTGATCAAGAAACCAAATTCTTGCTTATTATCATCCCTGACTCCATATCTACAAGTGAATTAGGCACTAGTACCTCAAGAAGGGTGATGATTTCCCCCCATTTTTTCACAATTTTCCATTTTTCCCTAGATCTAGCCCCATTATGTCACCTAGGGCATCAATTTCCCAGAAATCTAGCCAGAGGAAAACTTCGATCTCCTAGAGGCAACTGCGTTGGTGGGTCCCCTCACTCTCCTCGGAATTTGGGCCAATTATGATGGTGGAATATCCAGATACCTCAAGCCCTATCTCTAGGATCAAGTTTTGCCTAGGTGTTCACAAGGCTAGAACCTAGTAGGATCAATTTGACCCATCGAAGTAAAAACTCTTGCTTGATCCTTTCCCCTCACATTGTCCAGGATAGGAACATCATTGGTTGCTAAATTCCATCCCTGAACCTTGGCTAGGTCCACTTGGCCCCGTGTGGTCCCATTTGGTGACAAAGGTCTTTCATCAAGGACCATTTGGGAATCCAAGTTCCCAAATCATTTTATGGATTGAGAACTTCCTTCATAAGTCGTATTCTTCTCCCTCAACCCTTCAATCCCCCTCCTCTCTCCCTATAAGATCAAGTCCCTTGCGTAAAAGGCAAGGAAGTCCCACTCTTTATTATATCTTAGGGAAATGGTTTCTAGGGCTAGTGAATCCCCACACATACTGAATCTGCAAACCATCTTCCATATCCGCGATCTATATTGCAAAAATAAACCTCGCTCTAAGGGTCACAACCGTTCTTCTTCTACGCAAATTTGTCACAGTCTTAAGGGCATACCTTATGAACTAAACATGCTAGGAAATTTTCCTAACTAGGGTTAAAGAAAAAATTGTGGTGATGTTTGGATGGGTGCTAATTTGTAGGGTTTTCCATTTTTATAATTTTCTTTGTTGTGCTTTGTACCATGCTACCTAGTTGCTTTCCTGTTGCCCTAGCATTTTAACTTTTTTGATGTCTATCTCTCTATTGTTTCTTGCCCCATTTGAAACGTCATCCTTATTTGGTAGGTGTTTTCTTCAATATAGTGTGAATATTTTTCCATCACACAGCTTCTGTGGCGTTTGTCTACTGAAATAGCTTGTAAGGCCCATTCATCAGGGTATTTGATGAAATGAAATGATTATCAATGATCACCAACTAATGGTACCTACAAAGATTTACTCTAACAATTCTACAGTTTTCCTATGCCAACAATTATACAACATTTTAACCTCATGAACTAGTCTCCTATGTTCTCTTAGCTGATGCTATAAGCACTTATTGTTGTTGTCAAAGCTTTTACTCTCTAGTCCCATTGAGCTATTTCAGTTATTTGTGTACATTGATCTATTTTCATTTCATTTCTTCAATTTTTCTGACTGTTATGCGTTACCTTTGGCCAGTGACTTCTTTCTTACCTATGCTTTTTTTGCATAAGAATTCCAGCCAGCCAGAGCAGCAGGGGCAGTAGGAGCCACTCAGTCCAGCCAAAGCCTAGTAGGGGCAGCGCAGAGGCAGTAGGAGCCATGCAGGGCTGACGCAAGCCCAGTCAAGGCAGCATAGGGGCAGTGTAAGCCCTTCAGGTGTGACGTAGACCCTTACTGAGCAACGCAGAGGTCGACATAGGCCATTCAGGCTGACGTAGAGGGATTCAGAGCAGCGTATTACTGCCATTTTTATTTCTCTATTGGGTGAACCAGTTTTGGTGCCCATGATTGTTGTACTTAGATTCTGCATAATAATGAAAACCCTCTAGAGCTAGCTGCACCGGTTTTCCCGCGTTGGGTTTTTTCCAGGGACAGTTGTCCAGAAAATATGTCTGCCACTTTGTCTATGAGCATGTTATTCAATATTTGATTTGTATGCGTAGGTTGCTAGTTGTATTTACTATTTACTTCACTAATTTATTAAATATTTCATAAATTAACTTGTAACTTAATTCAAGTAGGAGAAGTAAATCAAGATACTGCAGTAGGGTTTCTTAGATTAAGAAATTTTCACATTCCCTAGGTCTAGCCCCATTAGGTCACCTAGGGTAACAATTTCCTAGGAATCTAGCTAGAGGAAAAATTCTATCTCCTAGAGGCAGCTGCGTTGTTGGGTGCCCTCACTCTCCTCAGAACTTGGGTCAATTCCGACGGTGGAATATTCGGATTCCTCAAGCCCTAGCTCTAGGGTCAAGTTTTTCCTAGGTGGTCCCAAAGATAGAACCTAGTAGGATCAATTTGACCTATTGAAGTAAAAACTCTTGTCTAATCCTTTCCCCTCACCTTGTCCAAGATAGGAACATCATTGGTTGCTAAATTCCATCCTCGAACCCGGGCTGGGTCCACTTGGCCTCGTGTGGTCCCATTTGGTGTCAAAGGCCTTTCATCAAGGACCATTTGGGAATCCAAGTTCCCAAAGGATTTTAGGGATTAAGAACTTCCTTCATAAGTATTTTTTTTCTCCCTCAACCCTTCAATCCCCGTCCTCTCTCCCTAGAAGATAAATTCACTTGCTTAAAAGGAAAGCAAGTCCCACTCTTTATTTTATCTCAGGGAAAGGGTTTCGAGGGTCACTTCCCACCTATTCATTGACCTATATGCTACAAGTGACTTCCTAAACTACCAAGACTCCACCCATCGGTGAAATTCCGTGAAGAGAAAGGAGCCTTAGCTGTGGTGACAATGGGCTAAGCCTCCATCGTTTCCCTTGTCCTAGCAGTTGCCCTCTTAGGAACCCCTTTTAGGTCCACTACTAGTTTGAGTGGTAACAAGTTCTTCACAATTCCATTTGTGAACAACTCTTTGGTAAGCCCACTTTTGCCATATTATAGCTCCAAGATGAGAAGTCCAGGGCTATGGAGGGTACCCTTCTTCTCTCTGAATCAATCCTCTACAATATAGTGAACTAGGGCTAGTTGGTTGGCCCACTTGACTATTACTTTAGTCCTTCAAAGTCTGCACATCCTTAGGCCCTATACACCTACCCTTCTACCAATTTTGTTGTCCTTCACCAGAACAAGAGTCAGGGCTCTTCTTTGGCAGTAACCTAACAACCCTCCAACTGTACTTGGACTACCATCAATCTACCCAACCACAGTCAATTTTTTTTACTGATCTAGGGCCCACAATATTGTCTTCATCTAGGGCTCTTCAAATCTACCACCTAACAATGGTTTGAGTCCCCTCAAGATCACTGTTCTTGTGTATCGACAGTTTGATCTTTGTTGTCCAATCTATGAAAAAATATGAACTACTCCTCTTATCATACTTCTAACAATATGTAGATGACTGAAATAGGGTTACAAATCAGCCACTAATAGTCCATTTACTAATTTTTTATAGGTTTCTTCAGATATTTGTTTAAAACTCTATGTAAAGTCCACCAAAATCAACTCCTTTACATGTCAATCCATTCTTCATATGGCACATTTCTTCTGCATGCGCAATCTTCTGCTCAGGTTCCACCCTCCTTTGGATCTATTGTCTCCACACATACTGAATCTGCAAACCATCTTCCAGATCTGCGGTCTTTATTGCAGAAATAAACCTCGCTCCAAGGGTCACAACCCGTCTTCTTATACACAAATTTGTCACAGTCTTAAGGGCATACCTTATGAACTAAACATGCTAGGAAATTGTCCTAACTAGGGCATTATACTTATGTACTTCTAATTGTTGTAGAACAAACCCTATCCACACATAGAAAAAACACAACTCTTGTCTCCATAAGGGACTCGACCTAGCTCATATGGATCCATAGATTCTAGGCATTTATTTGATAGAATCTTGACATGAACTTCAGATCTCAATGTCGACCCTCAAACTAGGGTTAAATCAGTCAATATTACGCCTGTGTCGACTTATGTTATGGCTCTAAATTACAGTGCAAGTCCTCCTCCATTTATGTTGTTCTTTATCACAGACCTTGCCGCCTACTAACCACCACAAGGCAAGATGGTATCAACCCTCTCTTCTATTTCATGTAGAAAATCTAACCAACGGGATTCAATCTAATCTTGTAATGTGCTAAAACAAGATACTGAATCCTTCCTACAATTTGTGGAAACAAAACACGATCGCACAATCACATATAAGTAAGAGAAACAAGTTATCAATCGCACAACACCAGATTTTATCTGGGGAAGCAACTACTCAAAACCCTCTATCTCTATTTTGTATTAAGTCAAGGAATCATGAAACAATACAATGCTTAATCGCTCTTGATATTCTCCAGCACTCTGCCAATTGTCTCCTGCTGATCAAGGAAAAATCGGTCTAATACTTAGTCAATTCTCAGCCTGCCTTGCTCACGCAATTCCTATGGAATTATCTCCATATTAGTTAGGAAAATCGACCTTCCTTGATTGTGCAATCCATCATGGCATCCCAATGACCTTATAATTGCACATGGGAAATTTTTTATAAATACAACTGATAGTTATGTTCCTCTTAACTGTGTTACAATAAGGATGAAGGGTCTTTTTTATTATTTAAAAATAAGATAAAACCCTAAACAACCAAAACCCTAACCCGAGGAGATGTAACACCAAGAGTTTATGGGCCCCGTTGGGGTTAGTTGGGTAGCCAACTTTCCGGGGTCGTAACTTGGTCATATGATCTTTGTTTGACGCACATGATACCTCGTTAGAAAGATTTCTCTAAGGAATACAACTGCTAATGCGATTTCTAAGAAATCACCAAACCTTTCATGCCCAAAAAACGTCGTTTGGGGCCTCAAAACGGCTCTGGAAGTTTAGGACCCGAAAAACTGAAAAAAAATAGTAAATTGTGCTATAATTAAGGAAACTGGAAAACTGAAAGAGACAATGGCGAGGGCCCAAGTGGAATAGGCAGGTGGCCACCAATATCCACCTCGATCACCTTAAATTGAATTTACTGAGCTAACTCAATCATCATGACTTAGTTAACTGACACAAGTTGTTATGAGACGAAATTACAATTTATTGTCCAATTTATTTAAGTGAAAAATAAATTAGACACCTCACATTCCTCACTCTCGGTACATCAAAATTCCTCACTAATGTGGGTGCATTTTTTTTTTGTCCTTTCTAGTTGCCAATTTCACTGTTTCTTGTTGCAAATTTCAACACTCCCTCTCAGCAAGAAAGGAATTCAATATATCCCCATTCGGTACCTTTGGAATGTTCTGCATGCTACACTTCTCTAGTGTTGTTTGCACCTGCAAATCCTGAAACTAAATAGCCTCCGAACAACTTACTCAGTATAATGCATCTGTCATCAGAGTCTTCTGACTGCTGCTAGCTACTACACCTGTCTAGTACTGGATTCTCTGCGCTGTTGCTGACATATGCATCCGTTCCCTTTGAACTATTTATAACTATGATTTGTAATCCAGTATTTGACATCTATCACTCTGATTTCTGTCTTGCTGACATCTGACTACATCAATCTAACTGATCCTTCCTACTAATATTGTACTGTGGGCTCCTCGTAGCCAGGTTCGATCCATGAGACACGCCATCTCAATGGACCTTGCCCAAATTTATTATCTTGGGATTATGTCTACACATCACCCCACCTTACACCTCGATGTATGGAAGCTCCCTCTTCCCATTTGGCTTGAAATTTCCCCCTCATGGAGGTCTCTGCTTGAGTGGACGCTTCCACTTAGTCTCCTCTATGCTTCTCCAATTGTGGCAGCTACTCCACAACCTTCTGAGACTGCTTCTCATGAGGATGCATGTTGAGAGGTAATTTATGCTCCCTCTAAACCACCAAGTCTCTAAATTCTGTCTTTCTCCTCAAAGCTTTGCATGCATCTGGTACCTCAATTACATATAGGTTCTTGACTCACGCACAGTGTAATTGTCCCGACGTTACAAAAAGTTTCTAAAATAGAGTTGATTTTAAATCGATGATATCTCCCTCATCCGAGCTCCTATTCGACCGATTTGTTTTTTCCCATTTGGGTAAATTTTCGCGAGGAATCCAAATATTCTATTTGTTTTTGAAAATTTTACACCAAAATATTCAAATATTCTCTGCAAACTCGCCGCCCAAAAAATTCCTGCTCTGATACCATGTAGAAAATCTAACCAACGAGATTCAATCTAATCTTGTAATCTACTAAAACAAGATATTGAATCCTTCCTACAATTTGCGAAAACAAAACACAATCGCACAACCACATATAAGTAAGAGAAATAAATTATCAATCGCACAACAACATGATGTATTTGGGGAAAGAAACTGCTCAAAACCCCTCTATCTCTATTGTGTATTAAGTCAAGGAATCATGAAACAATACATTAATGCTTAATCTCTCATGAGATTCTCCAGAACTATGTCAATCGTCTCCCGTTGATCTAGGCAAACTCGGTCTAGTACTTAGCCAATTCTCATCCTTACTTCAGCCTACCTTGCTCATGCAATTCCTACGAAATTAACTCCTTATTAATTAGGAAAATTAGTCTTCCTTGATTACGCAATCCATCATGGCATCCCAATGACTTTATATTTGCACATGGGAAATTTTCTCTGAATACAACTAACAGTTATGTTCCCTTTAACCTCTGTCTCAACTGGGTATTCCTCGAAATTGATATGCATGCAATTATTAATAACAAATTATGAGTTATATGATTGATCACTCATTGTGAATTAAATCTAATTTAATTCACTGGACCTCTCACTAGCTCATCACTTAGTTAGAACCAGTTAAACTGATTTTAACTCATTTAATCGAGTTAATTACACTTGCACCTCACTAATGCATCAACTTCAACTAGACCTCAAAAATATTAGAATCCCTCTAGATGCCTCATCTTAGACCCTCAAGTACTTGAATTTCTTGAGCTAACTCGGTCATCATGACTTAATTAACTGACACAAGTTGTTATGAGATGAAATTACAATTTATTGTCCAATTTATTTAAGGGAAAAATAAATTAGATGCCCCACATTCCTCACTCTTGGTGCATCAAAATTCCTCACCAGTGTGGGTGCATTTTTTTTTGTCCTTTCTGGTTTCCAATCTCACTGTTTCTTGTTGCAAATTTCAACATTTTAGAATTTGATGCGGCCTTCACACAAAGACACCATTGAAATCACATGCCCAGATTCTCATGAGAAACCTCTCTTAAGCTTGATCTTCTAGAAGAGAATCAACAATATGCCATCCTACTTCCTAGCGCAAACCGACCATTAAGGTATGCAACATTCTTCTGAACCCTCACATGATGATCTTGCTCTTGGAGGATGATCATGACCTCCCTTTAGCAACCCTTACTCAGCCCTCGTACTCGACCTACTTTAGGACTACATCTCTCTTCACCCCCTTGATGTGCCAGATAGTGGGAATACATGTAAAACATGCTAAGATGTGCCAAGTGATAAGGCATGCCAAGATGTGCAAGGGTGTGTCAATGCGTGTCAGGGATTGTCAAGACAACAAAGGGAGAAAAAAGTTAAACTACAAGGAAATGAACACATAAGAGGTTAATAAGTCATCAATTTACCTTTTCCAAGAGGGGCATGCTAGGCACACCAACACTAGGTGCCAAGCGCAAAGTCTTAGTGCATTCTAAGTGCCAAGTATTCCTTTGTTGCTTCTCATCTACTTTCCAACAATTGATAATCACAAATAAATTTAATATTAAACCATGCCAAATCATACCAAGGCATCTCAACCTATTCCATACATGCTAAGACTTTCCAAGCACCAACATGTGCCAAGTGCCAATATGTGTCAGGGACTAGTGTTATGCATGTTATGAAGTGGAAGGGAATGTTGAAGAGTGCTAAGGTGTGCTAGAGAGTGATAATGCATGTTGATGAGTGTTAAGGATTACTAGGAAAAAACATTAAGGGAGCACTAGGCAAAAATTAATGGAAGTTAATGAATATGAGGAACATGTGCCAGAGACTAGTGTTAATGAGTGTTAGTTGTCATGACAAGGAGGGACTGACAAGGTATGCTAAGCATTGGTAAGGCATGCTAGGGAATATCAAGGCATGTCAAGAATTCCCAAAGCGTGCTTGGGAGTTCCAGGGTGTGCTAATTATATCACGTGCCAATTAATAGTGCCAAGATATGCCAATACATGGTAGGTGCTAAGGATGTGGTGCAAGGTGCCAGGGTATGTCAATATGTGTCAAGGCAACAAAAGGAAGAACCAATAAGAGGGTTAATAAGTCAAGACTTTATCTTTTTGAAAAGGGGCATGCTAGGCACACTAATAATAGGTCCCAATACATGCCAAGTGGAATTGTGTGCCAAGTGCTAATGTATGTCAATGCATTCAACCAAGGTGTTCTAGGGCATGCTAGGGACTATATGCAGCATGCCAACACATGCTAGGAGAGTTCCATGTTGTGCTAGCGCATGCCGCCATGTGCTTGGGCGTCAGTGTCATCACGAGATGTTCTAGGTATAAAGATGTTCCAATACATGTGGGGTGCTAAGAAATGTTAGTGTGTGCCAAAGAATTAATTTAAGGCGTGCCCAGATTGGTGAGGATCGTTAGGTCTTTCTCATTAATAGAAATGTCAAAGCTTGACTATGTATTAAATAATATATTTCCTACACACAATAGTGGAACTTTATCTAAAGGGAATTTTCTAGATAATAAACTTAATATATATGAATCATGTGTTGACTCATAGAAAATCTCTATTCGACTAGTCATTACTTGAGGGAAATGATAAACACTAATTACTTCTAAAAAAATTGACTGACCCGAACCACTATGGCCTTGGACATATTATAAAAAATACTCCACAATAATGGTATTAAATCGTTAACTTTTGACAAAAAATATATTAACAGGCACATAGCATCATCAAAAACTCATTAGAATGATCAATGATGACGGGCATTTTTTGACTGTCACCAAAAGTAACAAAAAGTGCATTGGTGAGGGTCATTAAAAGTTTGTCACTAGAAGTGTCACCAAAGAGAGAATTAGTGATGGGCCTTTAACGACCCTCACCAAAAGTCTCACTGAAAATGTCTTTGGTGATGGACCATAAAGGACCATCACTATATACACTTATAGTGACGGTTTTTTAATTATCAATGATGACGGACATGATCAGATAACTTGCAGAAAAGGTGTTTTTTTGGCATTTGCTACCAAACTGCCCACACTCTGGTTTTTTCTAGCGTAATGAAGATTTGATGAATTTTTGGGCAATCAAACAGTAAGATGGTGGATAAAAACTAGGTCAAAGGTTTCCACATCAAAAATTTAAATGAGGATAAGTATTTTCTGGAAAATAGTCAAACACACAAATTCGATAGAAAATTCAATTATAAAAACATAGTATTTGCTACAAAAGTTCTGGAAATGACTGTTTTAGTAATCAACTTCAAGCTCACTTTCTAATCAAATGGAAAGGAATTTTGGAAATTTGAAAGAGGTTTTTCTTTAGTACGAGCTCATCTACAAAAGACTCTCCCATTTTTTGCACAACTATTAAGGTTTGGAAAATACGAACTTATATTGGAAGCCTATTTTACATAGTTTTTCCTATCCGGATTTGTTGTAGAAAATTTGAAATTCGACTTGGTGGAGGTCCAACTCAGCAGGTCAACAATTCAACCTCCACGTGGCAGCCAACACATCAACCATCCAACACATCAATAGTTAGTTATATTAGATAAAGGTCATTAGCAGAAATTGTTGAGTTCTTAAATGATGATAGACACTGTTTTGTATTCAAACCATGTTGAAACATAAATATCCCTATAAAGGCTCCATGATTTTTAATTCAACTAAAATTAGGTCTCTTAGTTAAAGCAACGAGTCTAGTCCAAGTGGCAGATGATTGTAATGGAGGCCTCACTCTATATATATGGAACTTTTTCCGATTTTGAGGGTGGATGGATGTTATGAGAGAACCACCCTTGTAATATTTTTCTTCAGTTAATATACATCTGCAACAGACTGTCTTTTTCACCTGAGATTCTGTTTGGCTTATATATTTATCTCCATGTTTTGTATGTAGTTATCATTTTCATAGCAATTTGATTACTTGGAATTCATGTCAAATCCTCCAACTTCCTTCATTTGTTGTGTTTTACTGTATAAGTTTATTTCACACCATTTTAAAGCCAAATTTGCCTCAACCTCCATAAAAACAGTGATGTTTGTAATTGATTTTCTTTAACTGAATCCATGCCCAATGGTGGATTTAATCATACTCTTTCACCTGGATAATCACATGAAAAATCCAGAGTTAGCCATATGATATTTTGAGTTGATACAAAGAATTTATAAATAATTTGAGAGAGCCCACTCATACTAGAAGGGCTAACTTCCAGTTAAAGTTGGTTTGAAATAGTTATGTTGGGTTGATGGTTGACACAACCCAACTTGTTCTAGCCCAGTGATAACAATCCACTCTAAATATTTGACAAAGTGGGTTGAGACAAAGGTTGTTAAAGAAGCAATAGAGGAAAAAGTGGTTCACTTCTTAAGGGAAAATGTTTTCGACAAATTTGGGTATCCAAGAGAGATAGTCACTGATCATGTAGCCCAATTCACATCAAATTTGATTGAGAATATACTGAGGCAACATAATATAAAGCACATAACATCTACTGCCTATCACCCTCAAAAAAATGGGCAAATAGAGGTTACCAATAGAGCATTGGAGAGCATCCTCACCAAGGTGGTGAGCAGTAGTAGGAAAGATTAGGCAGTCAAATTAGTGGAGAAAAATTGGGCCTATAACACCACCTGGAAGACAACCATATTATTCACTCCATTTGATTTGGTTTATGGGAAGAAAGATATGCAATCTATTGAGTTTGAGTATACATTAGGGGAATTTTGAGGTCTAAAATGGGCTTCCTAAGGAAATAATAAAATAATAGCTAAACCAATAAAACAATATTTATGAATTTTCACCTTACTTTTTGCACCACAATCTATGTAACCATGGTTAAATTCAATTGAAAAGTTGTACCAAAATAAGTTTAATAAAAAAATTGTATTTATGTGACTATAAATAATAATAAGTTTTTCAATAAAATGTCATTATCATTAAACAACTAATGCATTTGTCCTTTGTATTTGAATAACTTAAAATAAATTATAAATATAAATTCATAAATTCATAATTGTATAATATACTATTAATTAAAATTTGTATTATTTAAACTATATAATAACATGTAATTAATATACTATATAAAAATAAAATAAAATAATATAATAAATGTAATTTATTATTTTATGTATTATTTTATATTACATATTGAATTGATTTATAACATTATATATATATATATATATATATATATATATATATATATATATAATATTATGTTAGGTCCCTATATTACTAGTATAGTCCCTTATTGTTTTTATTGTAACCCCCTTATTGTTATTATTGTACCCCTGTAACCCCCATATTGTTATTATTGTGCCCTTAAATTATTATGGTTAGGTCGGCTAGGATTACATTGTGGCCCCATGGACTCCTATATATAGAAAGGAGGTTTTGTAATTTGTATCATCCAAGATTGTTCATTCAGTGTAATGTATTGGAGGTTGCCTCTAGAAGTGACTTATTTTATAAGGTGTGCTACATTCTTCTCTTCTATTTTTAAGCTTCTGTTTCACAACATTTGGTATCGTAGCTTTGGATTCTGTGGTTTCGCTTCTCCAAAATTGTGTCATCGTGGCATTTGTGCTATAAATTTTTTTCTACGAAGGTTCAGACATTGAAATCTTTAGAGTGCGAAGCCGAAACTGTGAGGAACATCGTCGCAAAATTTCAGAGCTTGGTTCACAATATTTTCGGAGATATGATATGTGGAATTTAGGTCTTTTTGCATACTCCTGAATTTCACTTAAAAAGATCATCGCGGAATTTTCGCTATAACTCTTTTTATACGAAGGTTCAGAAGCTGAAATGTTTAGAGCGCGAAGCTGAAATCCTGAGGAACATCTTTGAAAAATTTCAATGCTTGGTTCGCAATAATTTTGGAGATATGATCTATAGATGTTAGGTATTTTTCAGGCTCTCGAATTTCATCTCAAAGAGGTGATTATGGGAAAAATCTTCATAACTCTCTCTCTGAGCATCGGATTGGAATTATGTAAAAACTGACTGGAAGTACACGGACTGTAGTTTCCTTTCTATAAATTTCAGAGCCAAACGAGCAAACAGTGACACATGGCAAGTCGTACAAGTTTGCTCTACTGAACCAGTCCATAATTAGGTCATTGTGGGAGATTGGACATAAATTTGCCTTGAAGAATCCAAATCAAGTCAGACCCATGGCATTTGAAAGAAGCTTCAGAGGACTACTATAGGGCCAAATTTCAGATATTGAGGATCTGCAAGTGTATAGATAAGTCAATTTCAATATCGAGCTCCTCAAAAGTAAGTAAAAGGTGTGTATTTTTTTTTTTCTGAATTGCATAAGTCTTGTTTGAAGAATCAAGTTGAATTGATTCCAAGGGAATATTATAGAATAGATATCAGTATTGGATTCTCAAATGGCCCCTAAGAAGAATTCAACACCCATTAAACCTTTAGAATTCTCTACTATGACTCATGAAGACGAAGAATGGCAACATGACATATCAAAATTACAAGAGCAAGTGCAACAAATTTTGCTCTCGCAAAGAGAAACAGAAAATGACATGGAAGTTTTGAAGAAAGGTGTGGAAACTAAGATGGATGGTTTGAAGAAAGGTGTGGAATCTAAGATGGATGGTTTGAAGAATGGCATGGAAGCTAAGATGGATGACATGGAAGCTGGCATGGAATCAAAGATGGATGACATGGAAGCTAAGATGGAAAACATGAAGAATGATCTAAAAGAAGACATGGAAGTTTTGACAAAGTTGATACAAGAAATGTTTCCTAATGGTGAAAAGATAGTAGAGGAAACTCATGATGAGAACAAAATAAATGTTAATCGTGATTTCATAAACTCTAATGTTTGAGGGAAGAACCACCATATTCCAAAAATGGATATGAGGAAGTTTGATGGAAAGGATCCTATAACATGGATACTACAGATGGAGCAATATTTTGATCTCCATAACGTGCAAAACACACAAAAGGTACGCATTGCAATTTTACATTTAGAACAAAATACATTTGTATGGTATCGATGGCTTTGCTCCCGTAAAAAAATTGTCACTTGGTCAATTTTTACGGAGGAAATGATTGCACATTATGAGGATACAAAGAGAAACACCTTCTTTAGCCAATTGATAAATCTCAAACAAAAGGGTTTAGTGGGGGAGCACATTGAGGACTTCCAAAAATTGAATATAAGGGTAACTGATATTCTAGAGGAACACAGGATTGATCTCTTCATAGGTGCTTTAAAGGATAACATCCAACATGAAGTTCGCGTTTTGGAACCTGATTCATTGGAGAAGGCATTCAGGTTGGCAAGAAAAATTGAATGTAAAATTATGGCGACAAGGAAGCCTACCACTCACTTCTATAAAGAGGGAAGTGTTGCTACTCCTAGATTTCCACAACCTACAAGGTTGACACCACAACAATTGGAAGAAAAAAGAGCCAAAGGGCTTTGCTACAGTTGTGATAGCAAATAAACTAAAGGTCATAAGTGTGCTGAGAAGAAATTATTTTACATAGATTGTGAAGAGGAAGAAGAAAATGAACAAGAAGAGGATATACACCAGGAACCAGACCTAGAAGAGGAAGAAATGAATCCGACCATATCGTGTAATGCACTGGCAGGAATTACCACTCCTCAAACTCTCAAGATAGAAGGACATATCAAGAAGAAAAAGGTAATAGTGTTGATTGATTCAGGTAGCACCCATAATTTTATTCATTGTAAGGAAGCCAAGGAATTAAATTGTTTCCTTTACCCAGCACCAGAATGTCAAGTGATGGTTGCAAATGGAGGAACTATAAATTGCTCTGGAAAATGCCATAATATCAAGCTAACCATGGGGGAATATGTATTGACTAGTCCAATGCTTTCCATTCCTATAGGAGGTGCTGATGTTGTACTAGGAGTACAATGGTTACAATCTCTGGGGATGGTAGCTTTTAATTTTCAAGAACTTTTCTTGAAATTTTTTTCAGAAGGAAAGGAAGTCGAATTACGGGGTATTGAAGGGAAGCCGGGAAGGATAATAAGCTCTAATGTCATGAAAAAGATTCTAAAGAAAGAACAACGAGGCGTAATTGCACAATTATGCTCACTAGAAGTTCTGACATCAAAATCATCTATTTCTGCAGATCTCCAACAAGTCTTGGACAATCATTCCAAGGTGTTTGAAACTCCCAAAGGACTCCCACCTATTCATGATAATGATCATGCTATTCATTTGATTCCAGGAAGTGTTCCTCCAAACATCAGGCCTTATAGATATCCTTACTTCCAAAAGAGCGAAATTGAACGTATGATTGCAGAAATGTTAGAGGCGGGTATAATTCAACCTAGTCAAAGTTCTTTCTCTGCTCCTGTAGTATTGGTACACAAGAAGGATGGTTCATGGCGAATGTGTCCAGATTATAGGGAGCTCAATAAGCTCACCATTAAAGACAAATTTCCCATTCCTGTGATTGATGAATTATTGGATGAATTACATGGAGCAATTTATTTTACCAAGTTGGATCTTCGTTCCGGATATCATCAAATTAGAATGAAGACTGAAGATATTCCAAAAACAGCATTTCAAACTCATAAGGGTCGTTACGAATTTTTGGTCATGCCTTTTGGCCTTACCAATGCACCTTCTACATTTCAAGGGTTGATTAATTCCATTTTCAAATCCTTCCTTAGAAAATTTGTGCTAGTATTTTTTGATGATATGCTAATCTACAACAGGTCTTGGAAGGATCATGTTGAACATGTTGACAGGGTGCTCAAACTATTGCAGGCGAAACAATTATATGCAAAAACATCCAAATGTTTCTTTGGAGTACAAGAGGTGGAATATCTCGGTCATATTGTATCTCACGAGGGTGTTAAAGTAGACCCTAACAAAATTAAAGCCATTAAGGAATGGAAAGTCCCCACAACCATAAAGAAGTTGCGAGGATTTCTCTGGTTAACAGGGTATTATCGCAAGTTTGTTAAGAATTATGGGAGAATAGCAGCACCTCTAACAACATTATTGAAGAAAGATGCATTTTCATGGACTCCCGAAGCAACTAAGGCCTTTGAACATCTTAAAGAGGCAATGTGCCTAGCACCGGTCTTAGCTACGCCAGACTTTACAAAAACCTTTATTGTGGAATGTGATGCCTCAGGAAATGGAATTGGTGTTGTTTTAATGTAAGAAGGAAGACCCATTGCTTTTGAAAGTCGTCCAATCAAAGGAAAGTATTTACATAAACCTATTTATGAGAAGGAAATGTTAGCAATACTGCATGCACTAAAGAAATGGTGAAATTACCTAATGGGAAGACACTTCAAGGTAAAAAATGATCATGATAGTCTTAAACACTTTTTGGAACAAAGACTATCTTTAAAAGAGCAGCAAAAATGGGTCACAAAGATGTTGGGTTATGACTTTGAAATAATCTACAAAAAAGGAAAGCTTAATGTTGTTGCAGATGCACTCTCAAGAAAGAATAAAGAGGTGGAAGCATTGCTTTGTGCCATTTCTATTATCCAACCAGATTGGATAACCGAAGCAAGAGATGAATGGAAGAAAGACAAAGATGTATGGACACTCATTCAAAAGTTGCAGCAAGATCCTAGTAAATCTGATACATTTAGTTGGAAAAATGATTCCTTATGGTACAAAGATCGCTTATATCTTTGTAAGAATTCCCAACTAAAACAAAATATTCTTCTGGAATTGCACACTTCTCCTTTAGGAGGACACTCAGGATTTTTAAAAACTTACCACAGGGTGAAGAAAGAATTTTTTCGGGATGGCCTTAAATCTGATATTCAAAAGTTTGTGGCGGAATGTTTGGTTTGCCAGCAGAATAAAGTGGAAACAATTAAGACCCCGGGACTTCTACAACCTTTATCCATTCCAAGTCAACGTTGGGAGGATATTTCAATGGATTTTATCACAGGTTTACCTAAGTCCGAAGGAAAGAGTGCCATCATGGTGGTAGTTGATAGACTTACCAAGTATGCACACTTTTGTGCATTATCTCATCCATTTAAAGCAAGTACAGTTGCTACTACATTTATGGACACAATTCAAAAGCTACATGGGAACCCAAGGGTTATTGTGAGCGACAGAGATCCCATTTTTACTGGAAATTTTTGGACGGAGTTATTTTCTTGTTTGGATACTCAATTAGCTCATAGCTCATCTTATCATCCTCAATCTGATGGTCAAACTGAGATAGTAAATAAATGTTTGGAAGGATATCTTCGTTGTTTTGTAACTGATAAACAAACACAATGGGTCAAGTGGTTACCTCTCGCTGAATGGTGGTATAACACTTCCTTCCATACTGCAGCAAAAATGACCCCATTTATGGCACTTTATGGATATCATCCAACATCCATCACATCATATTTAAGAGAAAATTAGAAGGTTCAAGCAGTGGAAGATCACATCGAGCATCAACAAGAAGTTCTCCAACTCTTAAAGGATAACCCGAATTTGGCACAAAATCGAATGAAACAACAGGCAGATCAACATCGCAGCGAGAGAAGTTTTGATGTAGGAGATTGGGTATTTTTATGACTACAACCATACAAACAAATGTCCCTCAAGCAAGCTAAGAAGGATAATAAATTATCACCAAAGTACTATGGTCCTTACAAGGTGTTGCAAAAGATTGGTACTATGGCATACAAATTGGAGCTTTCTGCTTCTTCGCGAGTACATCCAGTTTTCCATGTTTCATGCTTAAAGAAGGTTATAGGTGAAAATCTTCCAGTTCAAACAATATTGCCAGAACTTGATGAGGAAGGAAAATCATATTGGAACCTGAAGCGGTCACGGAAAAAAGAACTTGACAGCTGTGGAATCAATCAATTTCAGAGCATCTCATCAAGTGGAAGAACTTACCCACTGAAGATTCTACATGGGAGGACGAGAATTTTATACAGAAGCACCCAGAGCTACTCAAGCGTTGAGGACAACACTTTTTTGAAGGAGAGGGGCATGTTAGGTCCCTATATTACTAGTATAGTCCTTTATTGTTGTTAGTGTAACCCCCTTATTGTTATTATTGTACCCTTGTAACCCCCATTTTGTTATTATTGTGCCCTTAAATTATTATGGTTAGGTCGGCTAGGATTACATTGTGGCCCACTAGGATTACATTATGGCCCCATGGACTCCTATATATAGAAAGGAGGTTTTGTAAATTGTAGCATCCAAGAATTGTTCATCCATGTAATGTATTGGAGGTTGCCCCCTCGAAGTGGCTTATTTCTAAGGCGTTGATATATCTTTTCTTCTCTTTTTGGAGCTGGTTTCCCAACATATTAAATAATATAATATATATTTTATAACAATTATATTATTTTTCACAATATTATGTATACTAATATATAATATTAATATAATCATAATTTGAAATAATTTAGTTATTAATTAAAAAGATATTGAAATAGATTTAATTTATATTTACAAGTATAATATAAGATTTATATACATTGAAAATTTAAAATTTTTTTGCCCCAAACTATGTTGAACCTAATATACCTTTTTTTAACATACAAAACTAATGTACATTTTTTCATCATACAAAAATAATATACCTTTTTTCTTTATTTTAATATGTTTCTATTGTTATTAATATTATAATAATATTATTCATAGATTTGATTTATCATAAGGTTATATTTTTATTTATTTTGATTTCATATGTATAATATATATGTATAGATATTAACTTATAATTAATTTGAAATTATAATATTAAATAAAATGAGATGAATATATAATTTAAAAATATAAAAATATAATATTTATTGAAAAATGTGTAAAGACATGAAGATTATGTAAGGATATGCATTGTTTCTTTCAAAAAATGTGAAATGACAATAATAATATTTTATTCAAAACTAGCAATTGCACCGGGGTGCAAGGGAACGCCAGAAGGAGGAGATGTGAATCGTTCCAAATCGTCGCTTTTCCGACACATAGTCGTCGCAAGAGCGACAGTTCGAGGCCGGAAAAAACGTGGTTTCTCGTGCGGTCGCAATTCCGACGCCTATACAAAGTGTCGCACTACCGACACTTCCCGTCGCTTCCAAACACTCGTCGCTCTTCCGACGCCTCCCAAACCGACGTTTGTAAAATGTCGCAATTCCGACGAAATTTGGTCCGACGTTTTGAACGTCGCGGTTCCGACGTCTTTATACTGTCGCATTTCCGACGCCATACAAAGTGTCACAAGACCGACGTATTGCAAAAGTGTCTCCGACACACAGTCGTCGCAAGAGCGACAGTTCGAGGCCGACAAAAACGTTGTTTCTCGTGCGGTCGCAATTCCGACGCCTATACCAAGTGTCGCACTACCGACACTTCCCGTGGCTTCCAAACACTCGTCGCTCTTCCGACGCCCATACAAAAGTGTCACAAGACCGACGTATTGAAAAAGTGTCACAAGACCGACGCTTTCCAGAAGCGTCACAATATCGACGCCAGGAATAACTGTCGCATTTCCGACGAAATGTGGTCCGAAATTTTGGACGTTTCTAGAGCTGTCGCAATATCGACGGACGTCACAAGACCGACGAAAATGGAAATCGTTCAAAACATCAAAAGAGCGACGCTTACAAGGCGTCGGTATGCCGACGGCGGTTTCAATTTAAAAAAAAATATATAAAACTTTAAAACAGGACAGTAAATCTCCAATGTTTGTTATCACAATAAGAAATCAATGATCAGTGATCACGTCAAATTTTCCTCATAGCGTGACGGGTCTAATAAATTTTATTGTAAAGGTTGCTGGCCAGTGACAACTGGCGCAGCATTGAAGGAAATGCATTAAAGAAAATTAATTAGGCTGCGAACTCCAAGCCAACTGGCAACAGCCCTGATAATTTTCCTTACCAACTTCCAAGTTGTGACTCGAGCTTCAGACTCCAAAGCTAAGAATTTTCTTTTCATCGTGTTGGAGAAGAGAACTGCAACCTGCAGCAAAGGAGCAATTCCTCAGTCTCACTGCTCAGGACTCGTAGTTATTCCTTGCTAACACGGTATGTGGAAATTTTGATAACTTTATTCACCCTCGTTTTTACTAAATTTATTCTTTTGAAAAGGGCCTGGTTCCATTTCAGAAATTTTCAACTTTCGACTTCTAGAATTTGTACTTATGATTTTTGGACTGAGGTTTTGTTATTAATGAGGAGATAGTGTCTTGGTTCTATCTGTATAAAATAATTGCCTCGTATTTTTCTTCATGTTCAGGGTTTTTGATTTTATCAAAACCTATCTCTCTTTTAAGCATGCCTGCAAATTAATATATTCCAGGAATGTACACAATTCCAGGCTTCATGTACAACGTTTGCCTCATATTTTTCTTCATGTTCAGGTTTTTTGATTTTATCAAAACCTATCTCTCTTTTAAGCATGCCTGCAAATTAATATATTCCAGGAATGTACACAATTCCAGGCTTCATGTACAACGTTTGCCTCGTATTTTTCTTCATGTTCAGGGTTTTTGATTTTATCAAAACCTATCTCTCTTTTAAGCATGCCTGCAAATTAATATATTCCAGGAATGTACACAATTCCAAGCTTCATGTACAACATTTTGTATCAACTATATTTTAACAAGTGAGCTGCATGCGCATATAGTGTTACAGATTACAGGGCTTCATTTGGAGAATAAATGATAAGCCTGGTAGCACTAAATCCAAGTAATTCCCCTCATCCCTTAAAAGACACCTCTAAATATAACTAGAAATTTCAAATAGTTAGTAAAGGAAAAGTACAAAGATATAAGAGATATGTGTTGAGCCAAAAACATGTGCATTCACAACAAAACTGGGATGGATAAAACTTAAAAAAAATTATGGACTTTGACAAAAAATCGTCTTATGCATACAAAATGAAAGAAGCATTGGCATACTACTATGTTTACAAATTTAAGGACAGGCAGAGTGAGTCTCCGGGCAACACAGTTTCATGTGGAGACTCTAGATCCTTGTACCCACAATATCTAGTGACTTAAAAAATGATTGCCAAAACAATGCCTTTGCTATGCATGTAAGAACACCACTTGTATAATGAGGGAGATGTAATATTGTCCAAGAAGCAGATGTATACAGAGTGGTCCAAGATTGTGTATTTATGGAAGATACAACTGATTTTGGCATGAAACATGTATCCAAGATTTCAATGTAGCCTTATTTTAGAGCCCATTGATGATTTACTATGAAACCTAAACTTTCAAAACAAACACATTGAAATCACAGGATCTCCATCACGAATATCATAAATATTAACTGTCTTTTGGGCACTGGCAGTAGATACCATAAGAGGCCCACATGGCCTATACCACCAATGTTGATTCTCCGGCACAACATTTGCAAAGCCAAAATTTCTCCTCGAGACATCCCTCTTTGCCAAAACTGGAGAGATGGTACTGGACATTGAAGTGAAGGCCTCTGATTTAGTTGGAATGCCATAATTTCTTTATTATAAAAGTCCCATGAACATAAACCTGAGTCCAATGTACAACCTGCAGATGCTGCCACAACATATTTACCAGAGCGACCATCTGAACCAGCTGCTCTGATCAACCAGCAATCACCCCACATGTTTGGGGTAAGCCCATATGGAGCTTTATATTCAGCCTTCTCTTGGAGATTGGAAAATAACAATACTGAGTATTAGTCATACATCAACTGCCCTTTATGTTAAGGGAAAATTTAAAGAGTGCATAAATATTCTTGAAATGCCAATCATAGTTTCTAGAAAATTTCAACAGTCTTTGAAATGAACTACATACTATTTAAACTACATCAAATATTTAGGCAAATCATTTTTTTAAACAGAAATTGGTGAATTTTATTTCAAATATAGAAATTTAAACCATGAGAATAATCTAACCCCTAGGCTTTTCCCTATTTCTAGGATACACCCAAATTGTATAAATTATAACACCCATAAACCCCAAAATTAAGTACAATAATTAAAACCTCCACACCTCTGAATTTGCTATATCGTGAAAAGAGCAGCATCCATCATCATGGGAAAGCAAAACCGATTCTCCTTCTAATACAAACCAGCCTGCAGTAGATGTCTTATGGCTGAGTTGATTCAATCGATCACAGGAAACCTCTTCGGTTTCTTCAATATTGCCAAAATGCTCTGGCTTGTTTTCCTGATCATCATCAAAGTCCATATTTTCATCACATTGAATTAGTTGGGGTTCATTACGATCAGGTCCAGTGCCTATTGCAGAGCTCCGGACATCTAATCCAATATTGGAACTACCATACCCATTCCCATTAGAGATTGTAAATCATGTTTCTAGCTTTAATTCGGTAAGTTCAAGAGCACTAGAACTGGATTCAGTTGATTTAGACTTGGTATAGTTGTCCTCCAATTTGTATTCCGATACAACACTATACTTGTGCTTCAACGCAGACAGAAATTCTCCAGCAATGGGATCTTCATCTATGGGGATTATGGATCTGCCCTCAAAAGCATCCCGAATATCTGATTCATTTTCATTCAACTGATCATGCAAATCCACCCTCGTCTTCAGCACAGCAAGCTGAACTGAAGGCCGGCTTTTTAGAAATTTATGGTGGGGGTAAAGCCTGTCTTCCAGATCTTGACTATTTAAGTGTTTAATTGGCTTTTTCAGAGACCTGACCATAGAATCAAATGAATCCTGCGAATCCTGAGAAATAATAAACAATAGTAAGGCCATTATTTATTGGTTTGAAATAACAAACAACATGCAACAAACCCGCATAATTAGTAAATTATTTAAAGACAATGTTGGCAATATGTTTTCTGTATCCTATTATATGATTGTCCTTGATGGCAAGCTCTGTATTTAATGGAGAATCGATATAAATAAGGACGAGCTCATACTCGAACATAACATCTGTATCAATATTCTTTTGTATCTTCTTGATCTTCATCCAACTGATCGACATCTATATCAACATCTGATTCAGAAACGGTGTTGAAATGATCGACCATGTCATCATCATCATCAATTATGTCATTTTCAATAATATCCTCATCGACATCATCATCAATAATTATTGCCTCATCTCCAGAGCCTGGTTCATCTTCTAAGATATCTTCTTCATCTGTCCATGCATCTTCCTGCTCATCTGCCACTGCATCATCTTCTTCTTGATAAATATCATCTTCTTCCTCTACAGTATACTCTACTGGCCTTCCTCTTGGATCATATCTAATAGCAAATGACCATTCCTTCTCACCTGGAACCTCTGAGTAAAAGACTTGTTCTCATTGGCTTGGAAAAACATAGCGATCTTTTCCTGCTTCAAGCTGCGATGTTTTAACCATTGGAAATCCATTGTCATGTTGAATAACTGTTCTATCATCATCACGTACATTCATTCGTAGCCTATACCATTTGACATCGAACAAAACTATTTTGAAGGAATTAAAGTCACACTCAACTATATCATCTAAGAACCCATAATATATATTTTCAGATTCTTGAGGATGTCTGTCACTCCTGGAGGAAACATTAGTGACCTGGAATACTGCAGTTATCCCACTATCAGAAGTTTTCCTGTTATCATCCATCTGTTTAACGCGAAATTGACGACCATTGCACCACATAGCCTTGTGGTGTTTCAACTGCAATATGCCAAACATGAAAAAGATGCATTCTCAATTAATAATTAAACATATAATTTACACAACATGAAAATTAACTGAAAAATCAAACTTCTTGTCACATTATAAATAGGTGAATTAATTGCTTACCTTTCTATCTTTCACACCATATGCTAAATTGATTTCCCTGTCCGTAACGTTCCCATCTCCACTACGATACGCTTCTCTAATCAATTCAGACAGTAGTTGCCATGATAACCTACAGTCGTTACGTGCTTTACATGTTTCAATCCATTCACTCATCCACTCAAGATTGTTTGCAATGTATAAAAGTAGTGCCTCATAATCTTGAGCACTTGAATAAAAAAACAATAATTCACCAATATTAATAAATATTACTTATAACCATGGTAAATTATATTAATTAATAAACTATGAAAGAATAAAACCTGAATGAATATAATGATCATATACATGATGTAAAAAAATGAAACATTATATGTATTATACATAATAAATCTTTTACCTCTCACTTTCTTCATTCTACCTTTTCCCAACGGGTGCTCCTCTTCAAATTTTTTGATGGAGTTCACATCCCAAATGCAATCCACCGCCTTCATGACTGGCGCAGCTAATTTAGGAAGATAATGACTAATATACACCATGGATTGATATACCACATATCCCTCCACCATAGAACCCTCGGGTCGTGCTCTTTGTTTAACCAAAGCCTTCAAGGATTTTAGGTGCCTCTCGACCATCCACATTGACCTTGTGTGTACTGGTCCACACATTTCAATCTCCTCAACTTGGTGTATCAAGTAGTGTTCTTGTGCATTGAAAAATCTTGGAGGTAGATACTTTTGCATTTCACACATTAGCCGAGGAATTTCTCTCTTCCAATACTTTATTTCATCTTGATGGATTTCTTTCAATGACAACCATCTGCAAATCATTATGCAAGGTTATTTCAATGAAACATAATATATATTTCATTACAAGTCAATTAATACATCATTTCATCAAGTACAAAAATAAATTGTAGCAATTAGATTTTGCGTATAAATCAAAACTACTTACCTCATGTATTTACTAAGACCATATATAACTTGTTTGACATTGTTGTCGAAATCGTTTGGGAGAGATACAGGTAGAACATACTATAACAATAAAAAATGAATCGTTATTGGTTTCCAAATTAAACATAAAAAAGGAAAATTTAAAATATGTATTCAAGAAATAAAAAAAAAAAACATATACCAAAAAAATTACCTTAACAAAGGTATGCCAATCATGTGTTTTCACCCCACTTAAGTCACCTTTCTTCGTTAAGATATTATTTATGTTTGAAGCAAAACCTGTTGGAAATTTAATTCTTCTAACGACCTCTTTTACATCATTGCTTTGTTGTTCTGTTAATAACCATGGAATATTATTATAATTTCGACCTCCATTGTTATTTGATCAGTCGATCACACTTTTCATTGCATGATTTGATTTCTCAATGTCAGCACAAATTTTGTCAATTTTATCTCTCTCATGTGCACCATCTATGGTTCGCCATAACATTTCTGTCACATTCTTCCCGACATGCATTGTATCAAACAAATGAGCTATTTTTAGGTCCTCATAGTAGGGAAACCTCGCGAATTGAGAAGGATAACATTTCATTCCGGGTGGAAGTACAATATTAGTACCTTCACGGCGACGATGACCTTGATATCAAAGAATAAAATAAATCAGAACAATATTAATTATAAAATACAATAAAATAAATTCATTAGTTAAAACAAAAATTCCAAACATTACATAAACAAATAATATAGATATATATATATATATATATATACACACACATTACGTACCACCTGCTCGACGATTATTAATTCTGTTATATTCCAACATCCACAACTGAGGTGTCATTCTTCGTGGTTTTAATCTAGTTTCTTCTTTATCATTGAAAATATGTTTTTCAGTAGTACGATACTTATGGTTCCTAGGGAGGAAGTGCCTAAAATCATCAAACACCATCTTTTTTAAGTCTGCTGAATGACGATACTTCATCTTAGGGCCACAAACTGGACATGCAAATCTACCCTTTGTTTGAAGACCTGCAATTGATGGATCAATAACAATTAATATATTATGATATCATTTTTAAAACATGCAATATGGTATATCTAATTTAGATAATTATGTATCATATTAAAGTGCAATGAAATATTACATACCACAAACATGTGTTAGTCCTGGGGCATCATGAATTTTCCATACAAGCATTCCACGACATTGAAATCTCTTCTGCTTGATTGGCTTAGTGATGTCATACATAGTGATGTCATGCCATAACTGTATTAGCTCATCGATAAGAGGCTCAATATATACATTCATATCTTTGACTTGGTACTTACCTAATTGTTCAAAATTACGGAACATAATAATTACTCCCATGATATATGTATATATAAGTAAGTAAATAAATAAAATATATATTTATTCAAACAACGAGAGAAATGAAAATGTTACATTCAAAGAAATAATGTATCAAATACCTGGAATAATCATAGTCAACATTATGTGCTCCCTCTTTATTGACATCCCAGGAGGAATGTTATTGTTGATAACGAAAATAGGCCACACTGAGTAAGTAGATCTAAGCTCTCCGAATGGATTAACACCATCGGCTGCCAATGAAAGCCTGACATTACGAGGTTCATTTTTAAAATCTACATATTTTTCCTCGATTTCTCTAAATGCAGAACCATCTGCAGGCATTCAAAGAACACCATCTCCACTTCTATTCTTTGAATGGTAATCCATAAACTGTGTTATGTTGTTACACCTGAACATTCGCTGCAAACGTGGAATTATGGGAATATGACGAAGAACCTTTTGAGGCACCTTTTTGGTTAGTTGATCTGTTTGATATCTACTGGTACCACATTTCGGACATTCTATTTTCAACGCATGTTATCCATTATGTATAATATCATATTTAGGACATGCATCTATAGTGCTATATTTCATTCCAAAGTCTTTCATAATAGCACGTAGATCTTGATATGTTCGAGGTAAACTATTTGGGGATGGTAAAAAAAATTCACCCAACGATCTACAACAGAAACAAAAAGTAGTGTCTTGTAAAGATTATTAATCATATATATATATATATATATATATATAATAGTTATTAAAACCGGAACCGGTGACCGGATCGGTGGAGCTAATGAACCGAGTTTCGAGAGAGAGGGTCTGACAGTTCCTAGCTGAGTGTGAAATAAGGTTGCTGCTGATTGTTTTGAGAACAGAAATTGTCATCAAGTACACTTGATGAGTTGCATGCGACCAGGGATTTTATGCTAGCCAGCCTTGTATTTATCAGTCATCATGTGTATTGTTGCTACTATAAGGTGTTGAGTATGAGTTATTAGACAAGTTTGTTGCTAGTATAATAGAGGAATTTACAGCTCATGGAGGAGACACTGAGGAATTTTCAACTCATGGAGGAGCACTTAACCGACCGGTTAAGTATGGAACTGGCCGGTTTATGCATAAACCGGCCGGTTAGGTCCGGTTAACCGGCCAAAACAGGTGAGAATAGGCTATTGACCGGGTTGCAAGGCCAGTTCCAACCGCCAGCCATCCTGACCGGCCAGTTTTGATAACTATGATATATATATTATAAGTTATTATTTTACACATTTATTACAACTAAAAAAAGGGAAAATAATCAACATTTACATATATGTGATCATATATACATATTTCATACCTTAGGAGTTGTTTCATACATCTATTCGACAAATTATTCATAACCTTTAAGTTCACCAACAACAATAGCATAAGTTATTATTTTACACATTTATTACAACTAAAAAAAGGGAAAATAATCAACATTTACATATATGTGATCATATATACATATTGCATACCTTAGGAGTTGTGTCATACATCTATTCGATAAATTATTCATAACCTTTAAGTTCACCAGCAACAATGTAGCAGAGAGAAGAGTTGCATTTGAGTGTTCAAAAAGTCATTCACTTGACCTTTCAATCAGAGGTACATCATAAATACCCTCACTGCTATCTCCACCATCATCATCTGACTCACCATACAAGTCTTGGAGCATTTGATTTGTCCCATCATTAATGTGAACTGTCTCATTACTGTCATCGTGATCTACCTCCATGGGATCATTAAAATTACCTTCATCATTTGCTTCATGTTCTTCACCTTGTACAACATCATTTCCAATACTAATATTTGCTGCAATATTCTCTTGTATTGGTGCAACATCATCTAATCTACTACTATTTAGCTGTGGAAGTTGGTTGATCATCTGCAAAAATTTGGGGGGCAACTGTGCCTTTATGAAAATTACAAACATTAATAATTAAACATTAGTGCGCATATAAAAAATATTAAAATAATATAAAATTTTACGATATAATCAAAATGAAGATAGATAATTAATTACCATGGGGCGATAGTCATTTGATCCACCATCAATGTGCCCATATTTCCTACAATGCACTGTTGTTGTTGCTATTAAAACTCTAACATTATTTCTCATACAACATTTTTTACAAGGGCAATAAACTCTGCCATCACCCCTTTCACCCTTTTGAATTTTTTTTCCAGCTCCAATGTTTTCTTCCATTGATGCAAATTATCCTATAAAGAAAACAATAAATCTCTCTCAATGGTGTAGAAAACCCAAGACTTGTTGAACTCAGTGGGAGCTCAATATATAAGCAAAAAGAAAATAAAAGTGGGCATTTTACAAATTGTGAGCTTTTTACAAAATGTGGGCTTTTTACAAAATTGTGGGCTTTTTACAAATTGTGGGCTTTTTTTATTCTTAATGCATTTTCTGTGGAATACTAAACAAATTTGTCCAAAATTTCAGATGCAAACTGTAGTCTCTACTACTTTTGGAAAATTGGAGGTTTATAAAAGATAAACTGCGGACAGAATTGTACCACTATGATAAGAAGCTGTCAGAAGCATTCCTTCTGCTTCACAAATGTGGAACTACCTTAAGAATGCTTATGGTTGATATAAATATTAGAGCATGGCAGTTAAATGTAGTAGTTATGCTAAAATGCTGAATAACAGCTTGAGAGTGCTCTTCAGATACTGTACGAATGCACCAAATTAAGGTTGTACCATTACTAAAGATAAATGGCCAAAAATAGTCAATTTTGATATCGTGAAGTTATGTCTTTCTCGGTAGTAAACTGGGGATAGGATGGCAAATATGAGAGAAATAAGTTCCAAGGACTAAAAAACCAAGGCCAACATAGTTCTGCCTTGAATCAGAGACAAAACAAAGCTGCCCAAAAAAGTGTTTGAGAGCACCCATTGAAGCTCCTATATATAGGAGAGTCAACATTTTCCTATTGAACAAGTTTGTATAGTCAAAGCCACAACAAGATCAGATAGCCACAATCCTAAATGAGAACCAGAGCCAAAGCTAAGACAGATCCACGTTTAGCAGAACAAGATAGCCATAGCAAAGTTGACTCCTGAGCAGATCATGAGATGGCAGATTCTTTATTCCATGAAGTAAACTGTACAGGGTTTTGCTTCAATGGGTGCCGTTGTGGTGATGGTGCTATGGTGTTGTAACGCTCATTAGTAGAATCTTAAAGCCATTAAAATTCTTTTAACTTTTTGGAGAGGGTTTTACGTAGTTGCAATCCTCTTTTTATAAGGTTATTGTCGTTAGTTTGTGTTTGAAGTTATGTTTTTACGTACATGAGTTGAATTTTTCGCCTGAAAGAGTATCGAGTCAGTGGGCAATTTTGATATTCTTTTGCTTCCTATTGTGAAGTATTTCGCTCAGAACTATACTCGTTGTAACAGAGGTCTTGGGCATAGAACAGGGGACTTGGGTTTTTTGGAATCAAACTTGAGGTTAAGATGCTCATCTGAAGAATGGCACAGTGAGCCTTAGCATGGAGTTGGGAGTACCAATTTGAAGTGCAGGTAAGGCATTGTACAATAGACCAGTTAGATTTCTGGACCCTAATACAAAAGTTTCTTCTTCTTTCAAAACGTGTTTCTCTTTTTCTGTAACCAATGTGGGTCTTGTTCTTGTTTCAATTGGGGATGGATGAGCATTTGTTATTGCTCCAGATGATCACACTCTGGGTAGCCCTGGAGGCTATTTGGGGGTGATGAGTCCAATAGGTCTCAATGAACTGTTGCCCTCGCTGGGGAATACTATTGCGGTGGAATTTGATACTATTTTGGATGTTGAATTCCACGATCCTAATGGAAACCAGTACCTTCAGCTCCAGTACCTGTTCACAAAAGAGGGTGCCATAGTCATTCATGCGTGCAGAGAGGGTGAATTGCAGGCATTGCAACAGGAGGTGTTGTTGTTGTTGTTGAATTTTAAATTCAACTGCAGCAACGCTACAGGAATTTCCGTGGAGAAAACACATGAAATCGCGTTGATTTTGAAGCTTACGTCAGCAAGAAAAATCCGGACCCGAAATTTTACAGGGTGGATTTAATTTGAATTTCGCGTCACACATTGGGCCTACGTCAGTGTTCGATTTTGGAACGCGAAAAGCTTTTTTCAAAAGGAGTTTTATTTACTTTTTGAAATCCGTAAAGGTTCATAAAGTTTTTAAAAGACCTTCGGTAAATTTTTTTTACTAATAATAATATATATTATAAATATTTTTAATATTTTTAATATATATAAATAATGTTTTATTTTTAAGAGTGCAAGCTTCTGTGATCCATAACATATTAGATTAAAAATCTTTCGGGAAATCACATGAGAATTTTAGGACCAAAAACGCGTTTTGAACTACCAACTGTAGTTCATCATCAGGATAATGAAGAATGGCTGATCAGACACACCTATTTATACCATGAGGAGAGAAGCAACGATCAAATCCAAGGACGGTTAAAATCAAAATTAACTAGTCAAAAATAAAAATAGAAATAAAAACAGAAAACATAACAAACCCACCCCTAAAAATACTAGTCAAAACTAAAAATAATATAAAACCAAAACCAAAAACTAAAATGACCCCAAAATATAAATAAATAAATAGATAAAAATAAAATAAAAACATAAATCCAATAAAAGTCAAAGTCCTCATAAACGAAATTAATCTATAAAACAATAACGTTCAATTAGGATAAAAATAAATAATTAATTAATTAAATTAAATATAAAATAAAATAATAAATATAAAAGAATAAATAAATAAAATAATCAATAAGTAAACTAATAAATAAAATAATGACAAATACATAAAATAAACAAATAACTAATTAAATAATTGAATTAAATATTATATAAAATAAAATAAATAAATAAATAAAAATAAGTAAACAAATAAATAAATTACCAAAAATAAAATCCTAATATTTTCATGTGATTTCCCGAAAGATTTTTAATCTAATATGTTTTATTTTTAAATGAAATGTTCTGGAAAGTTTAAAGGCCCGAAAGCCAAAACAAAAAAGAGGGTCGTGGCTGTAATTTTTATTTTACAGTGTAATCTTTTTTTTTAAAAAGACAACAGTTTCATTGCACAGCAGTGCGGAAAGGAAGAAAGAACAGCGTTGCCACAAATTCAATTTTCCATCAATGCCAATTGTAAGCGGTGCTGACAGAAGTTAATGGAGACCATTAATGTTTTTCCAAGCGGTGAATTTTGTGGTTGAATGTCAGTTAATGGCATTAATTGAATCTGGGATATTTTTGTTAATATACAGAGGCAGAGAGCTGTAATTTTTTTTAATTATTACACACAGCAGAGTATTTTTTTCAAACAGAGACAGAAAAACAGAGTGTTTTATGTTTTACACAGCAGTGTGAAATATTTTGTAACAGCAGTGAATGATAGAGTGATATTTTTGAACTGTGTTTGCAGCAGTCAGATTTTGTTTTGTAATCCCTCTTTTGAGGAAGAATCTGTAACAGCAGTTTTTTTTTAATAGAATTTTTTTTATGTGAAACTCTGTCACTGTTGAATGAAGTTTTAAATGTTTTCTCTGTGTTAAGCAAGGCAGTTTTATTATTTTGGAATTCAGCAAAATTCCAACATGGTATCAGAGCCAATCCAGGCTATTTGAAGGTCAAATAAGCTGAAGGAAACGAATTCTTTGTTGCAGCAGCTTCTCCAGCAGTGTGAAGACTCAGCCATAAAGTATTTAAGGTATTTCTCTATATAGTTTTGTGTTACTGTTGGAGTACAGTTGGTTAGTTTTAAACACACAGTCAAGTGTTTTTATCATAGTTAAGAGTGCAGAATGGCTGGAGCCAGCACAGGTATGGGTATGGGAAATATCCATCTCCCAATGTTTAATGGGAAAAATTATGACTACTGGTCAATAACTATGAAGACATTATTTGTCTCCCAAGACTTATGGGAATTAGTTGAGGATGGCTTTGAAGAGCCAGCAAATGAAGTGGAGTTTCTTCTTTTAACTCAGGCAGAAAGAGAGATTCTGAAGAGAAATAGGAAGAAAGATGCCAAGGCTCTTTTCTTCTTATATCAAGCTGTGCATGAGAGTGTGTTTCCAAGGATAGCAGCAGCCAAGAAATCCAGTGAAGCATGGGAAACTCTCAAGACAGCTTATCAGGGTATGGAGAAAGTGAAGGCAAGCACTCGGGGGTATGGAAAATTAGTTGGAAACAAAACGAGTTGTTGAGGAGAGACTTTGAGACTCTCTGTATGAAGGAGTCAGATAACATTGACTCATTCTTCACTCATGTGATTGGATTGGTCACACAAATAAGATCTCATGGAGAGACTCTTGAAGATAAAAGGATTGTGGAAAAACTCTTGAGAAGTTTACCCTCAAGATTCGATGTGATTGTCACCACCATAGAGGAGACTGGGGATCTCACAAAGTTTTCAGTGGATGAACTACATGCATCACTGATGACCCATGAACAGAGACTGGGTAGGAGTGAAAACTCATCTCTTGAGCAAGCCTTTAAGACCCAGATGTCTTTCAGAAGAGGAAGAGGGCAAGGCAGAGGAAACAAGAGAGGAAGAGGCAGAAGCCAAAACAGAGGTGGAAGGAACAGTCTAGCAAATGCTCAAGGAAGGGGCAACAATCCAAATCAGCATCAAGGCCAAGGCAGCAGCCAACAGAATGGTCAGCAGGCTGCACAAGGACAAAGGTATGACAAATCCAATGTCCAATGTTACCATTGTAAAAAATATGGTCATTATGCTAATGAATGTAGAAAGAAGAAGCAGAATGATATTAGAAGTGAAACTAGTGCCAATTTCACAAAAGAAAATAGCAGTCAAAGTAATTTGTTTTTAGCTTGTAATATGGCTGAAGAAAAGAGTGAAGACTTATGGTTTCTAGACTCCGGTTGTAGTAACCATATGACAGGAAACTTAGCAATGTTTTCTATGTTAGATGAGAGTGTGTAGTCACAAGTCACACTAGGCACTGATAGCAAAGTTTCTGTTATGGGAAAAGGAGATGTAAATGTTTTAACAAGATTAGGTGCAAAGAAAACCATAGCAGATGTTTATTATGTTCCAGGAATGAAGTGTAATCTCTTAAGTGTTGGACAGCTTGTCCATAAGGGATATAATGTTTTCTTTGATAATGATATTTGTACCATCATGGATAAACCACCCAGCAAACAGTGTATTGCTGAAGTGAAGATGACAAGGAACAGGATGTTCCCTCTCAGAATGAGAGCAGATCTGATGAATGGTGAATAGAAAGCAGCAGTAGTACAAGAGACATTCCAAAGCGAACCAAAATATGATAATTGGTTATGGCACTTGAGATTTGGTCATCTCAACTTTGGAGGTCTTAATCTGTTGAACAGAAAAGGGATGGTAAGTGGTTTACCATTTATAGAGAAACCGGACAGCCTTTGTGAAGGTTGTATTCTTGGGAAACAACACAGAAAGTTTTCCTTCCGGGAAAAGCATAAGGGCAAAAGCACCCTTAGAACTTGTCCACTCAGATGTATGTGGACCGATGCAAACTCCATCGCTTGCTAGTAGCCACTATATCTTAACATTCATAGATGATTTTACAAGAAAAACTTGGGTTTACTTTTTGAAAAAGAAAAGTGAAGTGTTTGAAAAATTTTGCAATTTCAAAGCACTTGTTGAGAATCAGAGTGGGCTGCATATCAAAGTCTTAAGGACTGATAGAGGAGGTGAGTATATATCTAAAGATTTTCTACGGTTTTGTAGAGAAAATGGTATTCAAAAGCAGTTTACAACTAGATATACTCCACAGCAAAATGGAGTAGCCAAAAGGAAGAACCGAACCATAATGGACATGGCGAGGAGTATGCTTAAGGCAAAGCATTTGCCTAATGATTATTGGGCTGAAGCTGTACATTGTGCAGCGTATATTTTGAACAGGTGCCCTACAAAAGCTGTTATGAACAAAGTGCCGGAAGAGGCATGGAGTGGCACCAAAGTGTCACACATATGAAGGTTTTCGGATGTGTGGCTTATGCACATATTCCCGATCAGCTAAGGAAGAATTGTAACAGCAGTTTTTTTATACATGGAATATAAATTTTTCTGAGTTGAAACTCTGTCTGTGAATGAAATTTTAAAATTTTTTTCTCTGTGTTAAGAAGGGGAGTTTTATTCTCCAATTCTGTTCTGGAATTTGTAAAATTCCAACAGTTGTTGCATTGGCCACTAGATTGTTTGTATGGTTCTGTTACAAGCACAGAGTATTGAAAAGGACAGACAAATTTAGTTCAGATATTGTGAAATTGCCTCGGAAATTCACCTACAAAGAGCTCAGCAATGCTACGAAAGACTTTTTTTGAATGTGATTGATAATCGATAATTGCAAGCAAGGGTAATCCCCTTGTGAAACCCAAATTTCTAAGCATTTTCTAAAACCTGATGACGGAGACATTGTAATGAACAAGCGCCTAGGTCCATATTACGTCCAAATCTACCAAGCACCAAGATCTATAAAAAAAAATCTACAGTATCTGCGAACTAAGAAGAAGAGGCAGAAAATGTGTTCTGCTTACCTGTTCGAATAGTGGTTGGGGTTTACCACGACAAAAATTTGACAGAGCCCATGTACAATTTCGTATCATTGAAATTCTGGTAGTATCATTCAACTGGGCAAGCACCTGCCTCGGAGCTCCATGACTGAGGGAAAGATCCCTAAATGATGCAGAGTCTCTAGCAATATTTCCCAAAGCCCAAACAGCCTTACACGAACACCAGTTGAACTCAAAGTTGCCCAAACAGCCTTACACGAACACCAGTTGAACTCAAAGTTGGGTAGTAGTTTTTTAAATCAAATTCCAAATTTACAGACGTATAAAGATAGTTGGGAAGAATAATTTTATGCCTCTAAAATGAACGTGCTACCTGTTCTCGAACATTATCATTCCCAGAGGCAAGAAGTTCCACAAATATAGGCAGTGCCCCGTAATCAATCACAACCTTTGTATTCTCCAAAA